>JAYDZF010373219.1:0-15415 GCA_034509105.1 Microcambeva barbata
CACAGAAGGCTGCGCCGTTCGCCGCCCTGCATCCAGCGGGCGCACGGACCTCCCGAGGCCAGATCGTGCGAGCCAGTCCTCCCACGGTGGTTCTGGCGCCCTCTATAGGCCGTGCGGGTCTATGTTCTCCCGGCCGCGATTGAGTATAGCCAGAGCCGCCACCGCCAGCGATCAGGGACATCGCTCGTTTTATTTTCATTTTGTCGTCGTTTTTTATTTTGTTTTGTTCTGTTGTTTTTTGTTTATAGGAGCGAGCCTAGGAGCGAGCGCCCGGTGTGCCGGCGACTATCACGTGAGCGGTGGCGGTCCTCGATCGCGCACAACGCCGCTCTGGGAGTCCGCGGTTCAAGCCCCAGGCTACACTCGCCTCCTACAACGGCCAACTGCCACGAGGGCTGTGTTTCTTTTTGCATTTTATTTCTTTAACTAATTTAATGCCGCTGTTTTTATTTATTTATGTTAATAAACTCGTGCACATTCTGCATATGCGTCTCACCTTTCCTTTTCTTTAGGGTCCAGAGGACCCCACGTAACAAAGGTATACTTCACCTATGAGAAACAAAATGAAAAAAAAAATAGGAAATCACATTTTTAAAGAATTTATATGTAAATGATCAGGAAAATAAGTATTTGGTCAATAACAACAGTTCAACTCAATACTTTGTAACATAACCTTTGTTAACAATAACAGAGGTAAAACAATTACTTTAAGTCTTCATCAGGTTTGCGCACACTGTAGCTTGTATTTCTGTACCATTCCTCCATGCAGATCTCCTTTAGAGCAGTGATGTTTGGTGGCTGTCGCTGTGCAACACAGACTTTCAACTCCCTCCACAAACTTTCTATGGAGTTGTTGTCTGGAAACTGGCTCTGGCTCGGCCACTCCTGGACCGGAGCCACACACCCCTAGTTTGCAGGCTTAATCGTAAGCCTGAGTAAATAAATATGTTTTTAGCCTAGACTTAAACATTGAGACTGTGTCAGAACCCCGAACAGAGACTGGGAGGTTATTCCAAAGTTGGGGAGCTTTGTAAGAAAATGCTCTTCCACCTGCAGTGATCTCTGCAATGATGCTGCCACCGCCATGTTTCACTGTTGGGATTGTATTGGAAAGGTGATGAGCACTGCCTGGTTTTCTCCACACATACCCCTTAGAATTAATGCCAAAAACTTCAACCTTCACCTCATCAGACCAGAGAATCTTATTTCTCATAGTCTGGGAGTCCTTCATATGTTTTTCATATGTCTGACCACTCTGCAATATAAAGGTCAGACTGCTGGAGTGCTGCAGTGATAGTTATCTTTGTAGATCTTTCTCCCATCTCTCAACAGCATCTCTGGAGCTCAGCTACAGTGATCTTTGGGTTCTTATTTACCTCTCTCACCAAGGCTCTTCTTCCATGATTGCACAATTTGGCTGGATGACCAGGTTGTTCCAAACGTCTTCCATTTAAAGATTACGGAGGCCACTGTGCTCTTAGGAACCTTGAGTGCTGCAGAAATTATTTTGTAACCTCAGCCAGATCTGTGCCTTGCCACACGTCTGTCTCTGAGCTCCCTGAGCAGTTCCTTTGACCTCCTTTGTGAGGTCTTATATAGACAGGTGTGTACCTTTCCTAATCAAGTCCAATCATTTTAATGAAACACAGCTGGACTCCAGTAAAGAAGTAGAACAATCTCAAGGAGGATCAAACATTTCTACATTTCTGGTTTATTTATGTCAAGCTAGGGTGCTGAGTGTACATTAGTGAGAAATAAAATGAACTTTTTGAGTTTAGCAAATGGCTC
This sequence comes from Microcambeva barbata, assembly GCA_034509105.1. Lineage (NCBI taxonomy): Eukaryota > Metazoa > Chordata > Actinopteri > Siluriformes > Trichomycteridae > Microcambeva > Microcambeva barbata. Next base: position 1,789 of record JAYDZF010373219.1, read on the forward strand.
CAATGAAACAAATAGTGAAAATGTAAAAAGGTCTGAATACTTTCCGTACCCACTGTCCCTACTCATGACAGAATCTAGCTAATAAGTTACATTTTGAATACTTGTGTTTGTACATCAATGAACTGCGAAAAGCAGTAACTTGGAAGGAATAAAAGGAAGTAGAATAGACACAGAAGGAGGGATTAAACACCTAATCTGACAGAAAAACAGTGTCAGGAAAACAATGAACCTCAAGAAAAAATATGCTGAAACACAAACATGAAAAGATTTTTCTGAAACCCTAGCCTAAACACTTGTATTTGTATTATTATTTTTTTTTAAGTTTTACTATAAGGCATGTTTTCAGTTGTTTCATATACGTATCCCACCCACCCACCTCATAGGCAGTCACCCAGCATTCACAGTCCACGTCTCCTTGATTCTAGATGGCGTGGTAGAGGCGTCCAATTTCAGGTAGACTGGGAGGGGTATGGGCCTGATGAAAGATCCTGGCAAATTGGCTCATCCGCCAATCCGCCATCATTACTGTCATTCTTCTGATCACCTTCGTGCTCAGCCGTGATCATCTGTAGCTTCGCCTGCTTGTTTGCACAGAACATTCTTGATTTTATGACCAGCACCTGCAGATCCTCCATAGTGGTGGCCTAGTGGTTATAGCTTTGATCTATTAAACAAAAAGTTGATCTCACTGTTGAGCCATTGAGCAAGCTTGATTAACCTACATTCAGCAAATGTAAATGATTTGAGTTTTAATCTGTAATGTGTTTTAGCAACATTTGGGGTTTAAACTGTAAAAAGGCAATTTATTTGATATCTTTCGCAATTCACGGCTGCTCTTGAAACGTTACTGTATTGAACACATATTTATGTATATATGACAATCATCCTTGACCCATTTTTGAATGACACTGAATCCTAGTCATTGTAAATTGCATTAAAAAAACACAAAAAGCACTACAATTAAAGTAGTAGTTGTAGTCTATAACAGACATGGGGAGAACATGCAAACTCTGCTTAGAACAGACCTAGATCACCCAACCTGGGGATCAAACATAGGACCTACTTGCTGTGAGGTGACAGTGCAACCGTGTCGATCATGTAAAACAAAATAATACCATTAAGCAATAAAACATGTCAAAAAATGTCACAGACATGTCCAAAAACATTTATTTGCCTGGTTATATAACGGGCAACACACACACATTTCTCACTTCATCCACCCTCAAACATAACGCCATCCTAGCAATTCACCACAGACGAGACAGAGGTGTGCTCTGCCTCCTACCTGCCCTGTTGAACTTGGCATAGGTGAGCTGTCACTGGACGTCAGCCCCACAGGTCCAAAATTTGAACTTTTCATGCTTTTTGTGGTTGTGACCCTGAAAAGTACTACTTTGTTGAAGACAAGACAACCAGACTAAAAAAATAAGTATAGTATGTTTTGCCACCCTGACCATTTGCTCAGAAGAGAAAATTTGCTGAAGAGCATTTGCTGGAGAGAAAATTTTACCAAAGAAAGGCTGTATTGTTTACCAATGGTAACAATCATGAAAAAAACATGGAAACTTTAAACCATCTATAGTGTTAGCACTGAAGACTTATAACATAATTTAACATTTAAACTTAACTTTGATGTAGGCAGCAGAGCAGTTATAAAGCTGATTTTAAAGCCAGGGTTGGTTATAGTTTGATTCTGGATTTGAAGCGTTTTTTTTATGTAAGACACATTATATTGCAGAGCTCTTGAATGTATTAAGAGTTGTTGAGACTACAATAATGGTTTTCAGTGTATAAGTGGAGCGGGCCAGTGTTACTACAAAGGCCATTAACAGATATTTTAAACAAAAGTGCAGTTGTTTTTACTTTAAATGCTGTAGTTTTTACATTTTTAAAAGCACACATCATGTTTTCATGCTGATTTGTGATTTACTAGGTGATCAGTAGCATTACCATGAGTGATACTTGTTTCTAAGTAATGCTTGATTACAGAGCTGGAGAAATTCTGTGCAAATTACCATTTGTGATGCTGATTGCCATTTAGCAGACAAGTTTATCCAAGCGGACTTGTGTTTGACAGTATCAAATAAGCAAAAATGGAAGGGCCAATCAGTGGCCGCCGAGTGGGACTGGGAATGTAAAACCTGTCCTAGCTGCAGCAACATGTCTCCAGCAATGCAAAAATTAATTAAAGAATCCTTCAAAATAATGAAACAAGATCAATTTTTGCTACACTTACTTATATGTCAAAGCCAGAGACAATATTATCAATATTATCAATAATATTGATGGTATTGTTAGTGTCTTTGAAAAAATATTATTATTACATTATTATTACATTATTATATTAATAATGCTGAAAAGCATACAACGATCAATGTTCACATCAGATCAGAAGATTGAAATTAGACACAAAATGTGAGTCTCCAATTGAAGATATTCAATTTGACATGATGTGTTTGAAAAACTGCCTGATTAAAAATTAAGGTTAAGACATAAAAGAAACCAATGAACACATTTATTTAGATTAGTTTATTTAGTAAAAACTGATTAAAAAAACTAGTGAGTAAAAACTAGTTTGTTAACGTAAAACGTAAATCACAAAATTAAATGGAAATGGCTTTGTTACTGGTGAAGATTCTGTGCCATGAAGGTGGTAGGATCAGAAGTGACAGAAAAGTACAAAAAAAGTATGGGCCTCATGTATCTTTGTGTTAAAGGATCAGGGTATTGATTACAGTGTTCAAGTGCTATTATTATTGCAGACCATGTGCATCCTTTTATTTGTACAATTACTTCTCCTATAATGGCCACGTCCACCCTAACATTGCATCATGTTATTAAACTCAGGCCATCTCGAACGGTTCTCTTAACATAATAATTAGTTATTTATCATATACACTTCCCTCTAAAAGTATTGCAACTGTGAACCCACCCATTTTATTTGTGAGCAAAAGTATTGCAACATGTGACTGTGTGACAGATTGTGTCACCAGGAAATGCAAACCACTAATTATAAAGAAGTACAGATAAAAGCTTCAAGTCAAGTCAATTTATTTGTATAGCATTTTTTACAATAGACATTGTCACAAAGCAGCTTTACAGAATTTAGGACCACCAGACCAAGAACCAAAACCCCCCTGTTGAGCAAGCCAGTGGGCGACTGTGACAAGGAGAAACTCCCCAAAATTACAGGAAGAAAGCTTGGAGGAACCAGACTCAGCAGGGGCCCATCCTTCATGGGTGGACTGGAGAATATTTTACACACCAAGATTTATAGTTCAAAAACAACTAAAATTACATAAGACTAAAAGTTATAACTTGCAAAAATAGGAGCTCTTAAATAATCAGTCCAGTTTTCGTAAATAGTCCGTTGTGGGTTTCAGAAGTTCTTTGAGCAGCACGCCTGACCCCGTCTCATCTATCAGGAGTGTGACAAATGAGTCTTCTGAACTGTTTATCAGATCAAGGTATGAATACCTGGATATAAAATGTTCATCATACATACTTTAATGTCAAACCTAAACATTTAGTCTATGACTATAATAAGCGAATTGGCCAAACTGTTCTAATAATTTTGGAGAGACTGTATGTAAGGTACTTTAATAGCATCTGTTGTCAGCATTTTCACATTCAAATGACAATCTTAAGGATTAGGTATAAAAGGAGATTCACAGAATGCATGTATCTGACTTACATTCACAACATAAACATATTTTTCCTGCCATTAAAATTATTACTTTTATGTGTTTAGGGTTATTGTCCTGCTGATTCATTCAGCTTTCATTTCAAATGTCACCAAGTGTTCATTATATCAGCTCTGAAATTTTAATAGTGGCATTTTGGGGGTCATTCTGAATTCTAAAGCTATGAGCTTTATATTACTGCACATATGGCTCGGTGGACAGTTCAGAGCTTCTGATGTATTGATTGCTCACAACAGGAAGATGCTTCAGAAGCATTTTAACTCATCCATTTCTCTGATTTTTTGATTATACATGACAGACTTTGAATGAGATGTAATGAATTCTGGCTATTAAATTACACATAAACGGATATTTCATTCTTTGTAATACAAAACTGTTCATCTTAACAGTTATGGGTACAGGGTCTTTCTATTGCATACAAAGCTGTAATATGTTGAATAAAAAGATCTGTGAAATATGTGAAATATTACATGGGTTTACATGAAAACAAAACATTTATTCTGGATGGGTGCAGCATCTTTTATGTAATAATACTATATCCTTTCAGTTTCTAAAATGGGAACATTACGAGCCGCCACACCAGAGCGTGATGTGGCATAATAGTGGCTAGGGTGGCACCGCAATTTTTAAATTCTACATTAAAAAAAAAATTATAGAATCAGTAAAAACACATTTTATTCATTGACTCGTGCAAAGAAAACAAGTTCATAATTATTAAAGAGCTCAGTACTAATGTTATACTGTAACAGTAAAACATCAACTCCCATCATGGTTTTTCACATTGCTGCTAATTTCCAGATGTTTTCAATATAGTTAAGGTGCATAATATAGTCATGGTCATCCACATCTTGATTCACATTGGCCCCCAAAGTTTTATGCACCATGTTTTTGCATTCCACTCCAGATATATATATATATATCTTGCGTCCAATTCGAATAGAAGCAGTGTGTTCCGAATTTGTGACAAAATGCATTAAGAAGTTAAATCCATGTGAATTAAAAAGCTATTTTCACCTAGGGGTGACAAAAAGACAACAACACCTCAAACAGAAACAGTTAAAACAATTCATTATTAACAGTTAGTTATTCATACTTTCTGTACGGCCCAGCAATGATTAGCCCATGTACCAGACAAGTAGAATCCAAGAGAATTTGTATGTTCTTCTCGTGTCTGCGTGGGATTTTCCCCCACAGAGACATGCAGCTGAGGTGAATTGAAAGTGATGGTAGAATTGTTCATGACTGTATGACATTAAATACTCATACTGTCTTCTTCTTTAAGAGAGTAATATGCGCAGAATGCGCAGAATGAGGTCTTCTTATTTGTTTGACCACGATACATGTTTCCACTGTGGGATGGTCCATCACTGATGGCTTTGTGCCCAAAGAACTTGACTGTAAAGCTTTATATGGCATGTGAGTAAGGTATCCAGTGACAGCCTGTATCTTCTTGTTTGCAACAGCATTGAAATTTACTAAAATTCAAATAACTTCAACTACTTTTTTTGTTAATTTAATATTTACCAGAAAAGTTAACAAATACTACTAGCTTATTAATATGAATATTGCATGTATGCTATTAAATTGTTGCTACTTTTAACATACATATGGGTTGTGAACTGTTACGGTTCGGGGGCGCAGAGAGTGCGAGTAGGAACCCAAACAAACAAACACTAACAACACAATAACAGAGAGCTGGGACCCGGCAGACCTTCAGACGGGCCTTACTTAAGGAACCCGAGCTGACAGAGATGGAGACAAGCCTCCGGGTGGAGCTCAACGAGACAGGGACAGACCTCTGGACGAAAACAGAGCCAACCGACGTGAACACCAAACCTTGCTACAGAGAGCATTGGGCAGCAGTGCGGCTGGCAATAGCTCGTAACATGAACTAAGTAAAAGTTAAATCACTTTGCATGTTTTTAAGTAATAATCAAGAACTACATCATTTTAGTTTACCTGTAAGTATTATGTAAAAATAACTTCTGTTTTTGCAAAGAATTAATATATGGCTTTTTGCTGTCAAATAATGTGTTTCTGATTGAGTTATTGAGCAGTTAAAGCTTGTAGATCAGCAAGAATTTTAAGCAACTTCTGTCCTTTAAGCAACTTCAGTTCATCAGTTCATTGTCTTTAACCCCTTGTCCTAATTGACCGCTGGATGCCACCGGAGCTAATCGAGTCAGGCCTCCAGGATTAACTGACCGAAGTTAACCGGGATTGGGCCAGGCCTCCGGACAGTACAGGAGCTGACGGAGACAAAAATTGATGCTGTGGGTAATAGCAGAGTCCATTCAAACACCTCTGGACAAAACCAGGGCCAATGGATGTGAAAACAGCACCAGCTACGGAATCAGGGCGGACTCCTACAAGGGAACGTGTGCCTATGCAACGGCCTAGTTTTCTTATTCCAGCCGCCAGTTGACAGCTTTGTTCCAGCAGGTGGGCTAGTTGGGGCCTTATCTGGATGGAGGCGTTCGGTTGCCTCCGGCTTGCTGGAAAGCATCGTGCAGCAGCGCAGCTGGCACCTGACGCTTTCCAGCTCGTAACCGGTCTCTTGCTGTTTATAAATTAAAATGTCCTCAGAAGTTTTTCTAACCCTGCAGTGCTTTTGCATTTGAATCCATTTTTTTAGCTTCAGTTACTAAAAGGTTCTAACACAATAGCAAATCATTCCTGACATAGCCACATAAGAGGTTAAATGCTTGCCAATGGATGTATTAAGAATGCTTAATTAAGTACTGTAAAAAAAAACAAATGGTGGCAGAAACGGCAAAACTAAGATATGTGGCCCATTAATATTGTAGACACAAATTTGGAACAAAGTCTAAATGTGCTTACATTATTAAAAATATATGTTTTAGTCTCAGTATCTTTAGTAGTAGTATTTTTTTTCTATGTAGTGCTCACAAATATAAATTACCTCTGTCATAATTCAATACTGCTTTAATAATTTAAACGTTTTATATGCTAGCAGAACATCATGATTGAGGGAAAGATAAAAATTCATATATACTATCAAAAATAGTATAATCTAAATGTGTGTTACATTTTGGCTAGCTCTTTATGTAATACAGTAATATACTTATATATATTGTTAGTCTTATATTTAGTGTGTATATATTTACACATTAAATATAAGATGTAATCAAGATCAAGTCTGCTGACTAATGGTTAAAAAAGCTATATCATTGTTTGTTAGCATGTAAATGACTCAGGGACTGGACAGCAATTGCATAAAATGGGCATTATTAGACATTATGACCACCAATTTAGTAGCATCCTGCACTCAGAAGGCTCAACATCACTGTCTCAGCAAAACATCCATAAAGTGCCTGAAAGTCTAGCAGCTTCAGCTTGCTGAGATGCTTGTTTCATTACCTGTATAAACAGCTAACAAAATCTACCAAAAAGTGAAAAATTGATTACGGAAAAGTTCTGCCACTTACAACACCTTCTGTGGAATCCTAAAAAGTGATAAAAGATTCTCCAACACCTTTCAACTGGTGCAGATTGGGTGTGCAAGCAGTGCAAAAGTGCAATTGGAGGCCATAGTAATTGAGAGTGTCTGGCCCTTTCAAATCAGCCATACATGATTTATTCTTTTGATGGATTTGAAGGACTGTCAGACTACAGAGGGACAACAAGGATTGCTCTGGCACCTACTCTTCAGTTGCAGAGGCAAGGATTACCATCCAATTCACCACTTTCCAAGGATTATTCCTATCTAAACACTTTAAATAAGTTTGCAGAACGTAATTTAACTTCCTCAAATTGAGTGCAGACAAAACTTTTTATTTTTTTAAACGTTTTATTAGTTGGTGCTGATATTAAGTAAACCTGTTCAGTCAAAACCTTATAGTCTCACCCTTAAATAATTAAAACTGCTTTTTATCATTGCATGCTTGTGACCCATGGTTAGTGGTCTTCTTACTATCTCGTTAACTAAACTTTCTACAATGTGAGGCAGATCTTTCAGTGCTAACACCCCTAAATGTTGGAAATCTCTTTCTTCGCTTCATCACAACTGCTTAACTTGAGCTTCTTTCAAATCATGGCAAAAAATATTCCTTTTTCCCTTATTTTACTCTCAGTAATTTTTGTTATGTTATGTATGTACAGTGCTATGTACGTATAGTGTCCTTTGGTTTGTGAAAGGTGCTATGCTAACTGGACTGTGAGAGGAAATCGGAGTACTTGGAGGAAACCCACGTGGACATGGGGAGAACACGCAAATTCAGCACAGAAAGGACCTACAGTGAGGAAAATAAGTATTTGAACAAGTCAAGTCAAGTCAATTTATTTGTATAGCGCTTTTTACAATAGACATTGTCGCAAAGCAGCTTTACAAAGTTTAGAACAACAACACCCTGTGACTTTGCAAGTTCTCCTACTTAGAAATCATGGAGGGGTCTGAAATTTTCATCTTAGGTGCATGTCCACTGTGAGAAACTAATAGTCTAAAAAAAATCACAATGTATGATTTTTAAATAATTTATTTGTGTATTACTGCTGCAAATAAGTATTCGAACACCTGCCAATCAGCAAAAATTCTGCCCCTCAAAGACCTGTTAGTCCGCCACTAAAACGTCTACCTCCACTATTCTAAACTAGAAGCACCCAACTAGAAGGTCGTTAGCTGCATAAAGACACCTGTCCACCCCACACAATCAATAAGACTCCATGTACTAACATGGCTAAGACCAAAGAGCTGTCCAAAGACACAAGAGACAAAATTGTAGACCTGCACAAGTCAATTGCCAAGCAGCTTGGTGAAAAAATATCAACTGTTGGAGCAATTATTAAAAAATGGAAGAAGCTAAACATGACTGTAAATCTCCCTCGGACTGGGGCTCCATGCAAGATCTCACCTTGTGCCGTATCAATGATCCTAAGAAAGGTGAGGAATCAGCCCAGAACTACACAGGAGTAGTTGGTCAATGGCCTGAAGAGAGCTGGCACCACTGTTTCCAAGGTTACTGTGGGAAATACACTAAGTCATAGTTTAAAGTCATCCATGGCACGGAAGGTTCCCCTGTTTAATTCAGCACACGTCCAGGCCCGTCTTAAGTTTGCCCATGTCCATTTGGATGATCCAGAGGAGTCATGGGAAAAATTTCTGTGGTCAGATGAGACCAAAATAGAACTTTTGGGTCTTAATCCCACTCGCCATGTTTGGAGGACAAAGAATGATGTGTACCATCCCAAAACACCATCCCCACTGTGAAACATGGGGGTGGAAGCATTTATAAAAAATCTTTGGCGGGAGCTCAAACTCGTGTTTCGCAGTGACAGCACAGAAATCTGGCTGATCTATGTGGAGGAATGGGCCAAATACCCTGTTGCAGTGTGTGCAAAACTGGTGGAAAACTACAGGAAACATTTGACCTCTGTAATTGCAAACAAAGGCTACTGTACCAAATATTAACATTGATTTTCAGGTGTTCAAATAATGGGCGGCACAGTGGCTTAGTGGGTAGCACTGTCACCTCACAGTGAGAAGGTCCTGGGTTCGATCCCTGGGTGGGGCGATCTAGGTCCTTTCTATGCAGAGTTTGCATGTTCTCCTCGTGTCCGTGTGGGTCTCCTCCGAGTACTCCGGTTTCCTCATGGCTGGGTTGCATTGCTAAATGCTTCAGCAAACTAGCATCAACAGTTTTGTAAGGCTAGACAGTACACATTCAAATGTTTTTGAATATTTATAAGCAGGTAGTCAAAAATATGATAAAAATAATGCTTTGTAATCATACAGCTCGGGAAAACAGACGAGACTTGGAAACCAAGAGAACAGACAAGAACACAAAAACATAGAAAGAGCAACAAATAATTTGGCCCAGAATGGCAGGAAACAGAGAGTTTAAGTAGGGCCTTGATTGGGGTAAATGAGCTGCAGATAAAGGTAATTGCTGCTGAGAGTGACCTCCAAGAGTGGCGCGTTGTTGTCGTCCTGGCTGATAAAGTCAGCCGGCGGGGAGCTGCTCCGCTCCCGATGCAGAGTTTCAGCTCCATGACGCAGCATGGCCACGGTTGCCGCTGCGTCATCCCCCACGAAGCAGGGGAGGAACCACTTCCGACCCACCATGAAAGTTTGGGACTTGGGAGGGGAAGGGCTTAGAACCCTGGTGAGGGTTCTGGCAGACCGACAAGCACAGAACGGACATCGGTTGCCACGGTCCCTGTAGGCGCCGCTGCGCGGGATTCGTGGGTCACGCCCTCCAGGACGGCCTTCTATGGTCGGCCTGCGGGGAGCTACTCCGTGCGGAGGGTAAGCTCCGTGACACAGGGCGGCCACGGTTGTCACTGCGTCTTGGGCTGGCCAACCAGCACGAGACGCACATCGGTTGCCCACAGTCCCTCTAAGCACCGCTGCGTGGGGCCGTGGGTCACGCCCTCCAGGATGCGCCCGGAATGCGCGTCCATGCTTTCCCGGTTGGCCAGCAGGGAGCTCTTCTGCTTTAAAACGGAGCAGCTGAGCTCCGTGACGCAGGAGCCACCGATGACCGCCAGCCCTGCATCAGTCCCCCGTAGGATGCAGCGCGTCCCCCATGCGCTGCCGATTGTGCTGTGTCTCTGCTGGCCGCCACATTCTGTTACGCGGGGTCCTCGTGTCGTGCGCGATGGAAGAGCGCCACTGCTCCCGTGATAGTCAGCGGCATCGATGGTGTGTTCCGCCGATGGTGGTGGCTTCGCCGACACCCCGGGCCGGGAGGCTCGCTCCTATAAACATAAACCAATAAATAAACAATAGCGCCAGTCCATTGCAGGTACCTACAGGACAATTCAGTGTCTCCAATCGCACAAACACAAAGAAACCTGACACACAAACATATTGTAACACTTAATCACTCAAACAACTTAAATACACACAACTACTGTGTGTTACTGCTGTGACTGTATTATTTTTCACAAATTTGCACACATTTTGCATTTGGCACCCTAATCTGTTGATATCCCAGCTGCTGTTTCACTGAGACTGTATTACCTGCATCTTTGCACATATATTGCTACCTCCACGTTTTCGAATTTGTGCACACTCTATAGACTTGTCTCTTAATTACTTGTTTAGATTAGAAATGGATATAGTATTAGAAATGGTTACACACAGAGGCACTAAATAGTAAATTGTAAATTGTATAAATCACTAGTTAGAGTCAAACAGTACACAAAAACATGAGAAACGCCAGAGAACAAGGGTAATCTTGTGGTTATGTTGCTGGGTTACAGTTTGATCCTTTACACTGGCTGAAAACACTCTGAACATGTCAGAGACTGAGGATTTTCTTATGGACATCTGAGAGTGCATCTTAATCACCTTTTGCCATAACATTTGGGATAAAATGTGTAAAGTCAACAAGTTGAGGCCCTGCATGAAGATCCAGAATCTGCCAGACGCAATTAAGAGCATATTTAAATGACTATATTTTAGATGGTTGATTTCTAAGGGGTTGAAAATAGTGAAAAACAGGGGTGAGTATGTTTTCCAGGGGACAATCAAAGACCAGGAAATACAAATTATGACAAATGTTTGTTGACTGTGCCCACCTCTCCAGATGCATGACAAGTGTGCAGGTGCAGCATTTAAGGGGCATGCTGAGGCTCAATTTGGAAGCTATTTTTGGCAAAACTCTTTGAAGCCCAGATTATTTCGTTATCTCTGGTTTTAGTATTTTTGGTAACTCTAGTTTTGGCTACTCTTTTTTCTCTGTTTTTCTGATTGTCTGATTTTCATATTACTCTTTTTGTGTGAGAACTGTGTTCAGATTATTTTTGTTGTTCTAGTATTTTTTGTACAGAAAACTTGCCTCCAGAGGATGGTGCTCCTGTTCTCCTGTCAGTGCCTCTAGTCGGTGTTCCATTTCATGTTGGCAATTCGAGACTGTGCTCCAGGTCTCATGTCTGACCCTCCAGAGAGAACACCAGGATGCTCATCTACACCTCAAGATGTTCTCAAGTTTCCACTGCCAGAGGGTGCTTCTTACCTTAAATTGTCACAAGATGATGCTTCTCACCTCAAGTTGGCACCAGAGGTTGTTTCTGAACCCAAATTGGCAAATGTGGGTGCCTCTTTTCTATTGTCTATGTCTATAGCTGACATTTCTGGTTCCAAGCCGGCACCTCAAGTGGTGTCCCAGGTCGCGAGTCAATGACTCCAGAGGGTGGCATTCCAGATCTCGATTCAACGCTCCAGAATGGATTCTTGTCAGCACCAACTAAGGTGCACCAGGACTGTCGTCAGTGCCTCAGAAGGCTCTCTAGGACTCTCATCAGTGCCCACAGAAGATGGTCAAGGACTCCCATCAGTGCCTGAGAAAAGCATTTATAGGATGCAGAATTACACTTCTGCACTCGTCAGCACCCCCAGAAGGTGCTTCAGAACTCTCTTCTGTGACTCCAGTGCTCCTGTAAACATAACCTCAAGACTGAAAAAGACTTTATAATTGCCCTCTTGGGTCCAAAACCTCGTTTGTTGTCTGTGTTTAAGGCACAGTGTTTCATTTGAACATATCTGCGTGTGTGTCCTACATTACAACAGAGGCTGGATGGAGCTGTGCAGGATGGACCAGCAGAGCAGTGACAAATAGACCTTGATGTGAAAAACTAAAAATATATAGATTGAAAAGTATAGGGAAGGGCTGAAGAAGTAACACTGTGTGTTTATAGATCTAGAGAAATATTACAAAATAGTCTCAATAAAATAATGTATGCAGTGATATGTTGTTCATTTAAAAAATAGATAGTAACTACTAAATGGTATATTCTGCTCGGCAAACCTTTGGAATGGTTGTGTGTACATGATCTAAACTCAAATTTTGCAAAAACATAAAGAATATGGGTTTTTTTTAATTAGTTTATACTACAGATGATAGCAGTTCAAAGCAAACAGATAGAATCAATTACTTAAAATATTTTGGCTTATAATCTTCTTGGCAAAGTTCTCAGGGACACTGGAAAGTAACGATTGTAGACAGAGATGCTGAAATCCCAGATGCCCAATATGTACAAACTGAAATCCTTCTCCTACAAGACCTCCTTAATAAACCTCTGAAAGACAGCAGGTGCATTCATTAGCCCAAATGGAATCACAAGATATTCGTAATGACCCGTAGGCATGATAAACGCTGTCATCCATGCTCACGGATATGGATGAAGTTGTATGCACTGCGGAGGTCAAGTTAAGAGAAAACAGAGGCCCTCTGGAGGGTTTCGAAGGCTGTTGCCATCAACGGCAGTGGATACCAGTCCTAGACTGTAATTGAGTTAAGGCCCCGATAGTCAATGCATGGGCGAAGGGTCCCGTCCTTCTTTCCAACAAAGAAGAACCTCGCTCCAGCTGGAGAGGATGAGGGACGAATGAACCCCTGCTGAAGTGCGTCCCGAACATACTCCTCCATAGCTTCCCTCTCAGGCCCTGAGAGAGAAAAAAGGTGGCCTTTGGGTGGGGTGGTGCCTGGTAAAAAATTAATGGTGCAATCAAAAGGCCGGTGGGAAGGAAAGTCTTTTGACTGGAACTTGCTGAAGACCTTCCCAAGATTATGATACACCAACGGAACACCAGTCAAGTCTGGAATCATTGCCATGGAGCGCGGCTGAGAGCAGCTAGTACCACATTATATCAGACAGGCTGCACACAGACCCCGGTTATGCCTCTTGATTCAGGAAAAGCCCAGAACAACCTGGAGGTGGGGAACTCGGGTGACCAGAACAGTGATCCGCTCCTCATGACGGCCCAGACGAAGCGTGATTGGTTGGGTCTTCACTGTTACCAGAGCCATAGAAAGAGAGAGTTGCGACACTCTGTGATCTCGCCGCTCAGAGATCACGTGGTTCATGGAGGCCTGTATAGTTCCAAACAAACACGAGCACTGAATGGTTTTAAGCGGGATGTGTCAGCGGTTACCGTATTTCTGGTATATATTACAACA
>JAYDZF010382716.1:0-15297 GCA_034509105.1 Microcambeva barbata
ACTCTGTAAAGCTGCTTTGTGACAATGTCTATTGTAAAAAGCGCTATACAAATAAATTGACTTGACTTGACTTGACTCAAGTGATGCCATTCTCTTAGAGATGAAAAGCACATCTTACATCCCTGTATTTAGCACCATCCATCTTCCCCTCGAATGGGGGAAGATGCTGCTAAAAAACATCCCCACAGCATGATGCTGCCACCACCATGTTTCTCTGTGAGGTTTGTGTTTTTGGGGTGATGAGATTTGTTGGTTTTGCGCCAGACATAACATTTTCCTTGATGCGCAAAGGACATACTTGGACATTACAACATGACAATGATCCAAAACATTTTGACAGCAAATTGTGATTTAGTTTTAGTCATAATGTAGTCATCTGAATTGTTTTAGTCGAATAATTATCAGAAGAATTTAGACCAAAATATGAAGTCAAATGTAAATTTGTTGACTTAATGTAAATTTGAATTTCACTTAAATCATTTGTCATTATATACTCTTACACAAAATGAAACATTTTAACCCAATTTTATAAAGAATGTAATATACAGTGCAGATATTTTGAGTTATTTATTTGATATTTCTCAGGTGAATTATTTTAATCTATTAATAATTTTGTAATTCACAGGTTAATTATTGTAACAGCTAAAATGCCCCAAAACATTAAAAAATAAAGTGCAGATGCTGCATCAGGCTGCTCTTTCGGAGTTAGTGTGACCACAGAGTACAGAAGTTTTACGTCTTTGGTTCTATTCATTTTAAGGAAAGTACCGCTTCTCCAGATACACAGTTATGATTGGATCTCTTCTAACTTCTCCCTACCTTTTACAAAACTAAGTTCTGTTTGAATGTCATCCTTGTCAGACATTTGCATCTCATTATTCATTAACGAAAGTGCCAATTTATTTTGTGATCGTTTTTATCTTTTCATGTAGTTTTTATTTAGTCATCATCTTGTTTTTGTCATTAAAAAAATGTTCGTTGATGAGAACAAAGACAAAAATAATTCATCAATGAAATTAACTCTGGCTACAGCAAAACAAACTAAAGGTTCTAAAGTGGCCATCTCAGTCTCCTGGCCTTAATTTCATTTAGCCAAACTGGGGAGATCTCAAGTGCACAGTTCATGCAAAACAAGGGCAGCTTTACCATATGAGAAAATAAAAAACCTCATCCAAAACTACCAAGCTGACATTGATTTTAGGTATTACGACCTGGGGTTTATGAATTTTTGATCAGGGTCATTTAGATGTTTTTGTTTGTCATTATGATTTAAAAAGAGAAAAGACAGTCATTTGAATAAATGGCTTCACCCATAAGTGGTATGTGTATATATATATATATAATTTTGTGCAGCTGCATCACACACAATTCAGAATTTAAACACAGGTTGTACTGTAACAAAATGGGTAAAAGTTAAGGGGTGACTACTTTTGCAAGGCACTGTACAGTGTATCAATCATTAATACAGAAATTAAAATTATAAGAAGAATAGAATGCCTTTATTTGTCATTACTTATATAGAGATGTACAATACAATATAATTATTCGTATGTCCCAGCTTGTTTAGAAGCTTAGGACAGAGAGCAGGCTCAGCCATTGTACAGCACCCCAGTAGCAGAGAGGGTAAAGGGTCTTGCTCAAGGACCCAACAGTGGCTGCATAGCTGAGCTTGGATTAAAACAAACAAACTCTGGTTGACTGCCCAAAGCTCTTTTTAAACATATTCGAACATACGGATAGTTGGGCTTCATTTGAGCAGTATTGAGCGATTGGGTTTATATTAATACGTTTTAAACACATGCTGTAAAAATATTGATCAAATAGAACATTTATTGTGAGGAAAAAAATAGAATGGTTACAGAAGGAAATTGACTAAAGTCCGGAACCCAGGAGCCAACCACACACACACAGTCGGGGAAAACACAGGGGGGTTTATTGAAAACCAAAAGCGGATGAGGATATGGTACGAGAGTCTGGTAGTGAGGCAGGAATATTGGGCGAATGGTAGTAATGGGCAGAGCACGGAGACTGGAAAGTATGACCAGGCAGGGCTGGCAGAGGGAGAGTTTGTGGTGTGAAAGGAGAGCTGAATGAATCCGAGCTCAGGGCCGAGAGTAGTGATCCGGAGGACTGACAGAAAACAAAGAGAGCCGGTTCGTGGAGAACTGTTCCTGGAAGCCAACAGGAAACAGTCCAAGGAAACAGGTGGAAAACAGAGCGGGTCTCTTCTTAATGCTTGGAAGAACGGGATAAAGGCACAGCGGAACGGTTACGCAAGGAACACAACTCAATAATCTGGAACAGGTCTGACACGAGTTCTGGCACAATAATCATGCTGAATGTGACAATCCGGCGTCGGCTCCTGGGTGAGCCTGAGATAAGAAGTGCCCGAGATTACTTGCATGAATGAGCTGCAGGTGTGCTAGTGGAGGTGGAGCCGTGAACGGCTGGCGCTAGAACTTTGTGTATCTCTTCTCCTGTAAAATCTGCGGCTCTGGGGTGTGTTGTAACAGGACCCCTTTACTAAAAGGGTCTCTTGGTACATTACCAGCCTTGTCCGGGTGGTCCTGGTGGTACTTGCGGATGAGAGCTGGATCAAGAGTGCAGGAACAAGGAACCCAGAATACAGACTGACCTGGTTTTTCAGGCTGCGGCGGCGGCGGATAACCTCTCGGAATACATGACAATGGGATAAGTCAGGATCTAGGTGTGGAGCGGGTGAGAGTGTGATGGCAGCAACAGAACAGACCCCGGAGTGGGCATGGCAGTGATAGCTCCACGCACAGATGGAGCGGTGCTGCCAATCGAGCACTGTATTGTGCTTGGCCAATCATGAGAATCCCAAAACGATTGGAGTCTGGGGGGAATCAATAAGGGAAAACTGCTCCCCGGGCGCTGTGGCTAGGGCTGCCCACCGCTCCGGGCATGTGTGCTCACTGCCCCCTAGTGTTCGCTAGTGTGTATGTGTGCTTCACTGCACGGATTGGGTTAAATGCGGAGGACAAATTTCACTGCAAAGTGATGAAAAAAGTATCTATTTATCTATCTATCTAGCGGACAGGAGAAAACGAGGACCATGGGGATTGAGATGGGAACCCAACAATGCACCTAGCCTGATCCTTAAAGGACACTGATAGTGGCGATGGCCCAGTATGCCGCAATATAAACAAGCACCGGACTGATACCAGCGATTCCATTCATCAGAGGAGAGGCGCATGCGCCCCAATTGCATCGGTTCAGGTGGCTGGATATTGAACTCGACCGAGTACTCAGTTACTGAATGTTTGCCCTGCCAAGCTCACAGAAGGCAGGCCGTGGCATCACCCGCATGGTCAGGTGTTGGCTACTGGGTGAGCCATGAGTTAAGAAGGACCCGTTATTACTTGCGTGAATGAGCTGCAGGTGTGCTAGTGGAGGCTGAGCCATGCTTGCATCGGTCACCATGGCAATGGCTGACGTGTTCACTTGAGTTTGTGTGTCTTCTCCTGTAAAACCTGAGGCTCTGGAGCATGTCGTAACACCATCACTCAATGCCCTATTACTACTGGTATTTTCCCCTTTGGCTGAAATGATTCAAATTAAACATTTTAATACCCATCTATAAACACCCATCCAGGAGAATATTGGGGAATAGAAAGTGAACAGAAGGTGCTGATGTCCTGTTAAATAATAGTTTAATAATGCTAAGTACCTCCACTCTCCTGAGTGTACTCTTCTGACCCCTACTAACAGGCCAGCATGCTGCTCATTAGATGAGGGTGGGATTGCTACATGGGAAAGCCGTTCATGCCGTGGACCAGCACACAGTTTGCAATCAGCCATCGGCACTATGTCAATGTGCTGGCTGTGCCGCAAACCAGCATGCAGCTAAAAGGGCATGGTGGGATCCCAGCACACCCCATATCGTCTCAAAAATATTAATATCCTTCACTTGACCACTCAAGAATTCTCCATTTCTTTCTTTTCAACCAATCCTTGATGCATTTACTGGAAAGCTACTGGATACCTTTACTTCAGCTTCAGTTTCTGGATTTTTTTCTCAAGCAACCCACTGAATAACGCATAGTGAATTCTATTATATGAGGTTTTTGTTTGTTTGTTGTCAAACACATCTTGTTTGAGTTCTTGTCACAAAATGTGGTCTGGCAGACCAGTCTGTTATACCTCCTGGTGAAATGTGACCTCCTATTGCTGATCACTGACATAGTGGGCCCTATTTTTTACCCTGCACAACACGCATCGCAATGCTCATAGCTATCCAACACCCCTTGAACAGTATATTTTCATGCCTGCGTTGGTAAAATAGCCACAATGTTTATGCCGCTTTGTTGGACATATAAGTGGTGGTCTTAAAATGAAGTGTGTTTAGGTAAATTAGTGGCATATTGCTATCTTTGCAAGAAAAAACACAGGTGCGCTACTGATCTTAGCAATAACAATAACAACCTTAACAATTGTTAACACTCAGACATTCATTACAACCTTGGGAGGGAATTGCACGTACACCAGCACTGTGCAAAAATTGTACACACTTGGACATGAAGCAGTGCACACAAGCCCGTAGTGCATGCCAGTTACATTAACAATAAAAATAATTCAAACTAAAATTACATTATTAAACATTGTTCTGTTTGGGGACAATGGCTAGAGACTGAAGACCTGCAGATTACATCATATATCGTGCCTACAACATTGCGTGAACTGGCTTTCAATTGAAAGCACACCAAATCTTGCACTTGACATAGATAGTGAAAGTGAAACTTAAAATGCTTCAGATGTTTGGATAATTCAGGCTACAACATAGCTGGCATATTGTGTGCCATGTATCATGGATGTCTCTTGGACACAAACCAGGGCTTTAAACAGGACTTTAGAAAGCATGATCCTGAATTGCTCATATGTCCATTAATGACGCTCCTCCATGCCTTTCTTTAAAAGCTTCATTTTTGTAAAGTTATTGTGACTTACCAAAACCCAAGGAAAACACACTCTCCCAAAAGGACTGTGGTTTGTCAACATCCAGTTTGGTCTTTTTGTTTTGTTTTGAAACAGTTGTCCTTCTTGATTTTCTTCCATAAGGCACATTTTTATTCTGACACTGATTGATCTTTCAACTTGAACCACTTTAAGTTAAAAGTTTACTTGGACATATTGGACAAAAGTCTTTTGATTATTTTTAACCTTTTTAACAATTATGGAATCTGTAAGCCTTAAAATCTTCAATATTTTCAACCTCAATGAATATGGTGATGTAGCCTTCCTATAACACAATCAATGGGCCTCATACATAAAACCTTCATACAAAAAGCGAGCAAACTATTAGTAAATTCCGAGAAAAATGGACCTTCTCAAAAAACGTCCAACTTTTAAACTGGAGATTCATTAGATGAACATGCTAATCAATGAACACTCAATGCCCATGAATTAAAAATGACAACCAAGGAAGCCCACAGAGAGAAACAATCTGCAGATATATTCCAAAATATTGCTAAAAAACTATTCTATAGAAATGCGAAAGAACGTGTCTTGGTATATGAAAATGACTAACCAGCCACTCTTGGCTCTCTAGCGAGCCATTCTCTGTGCAAAGCTCTTTCTGCTTTGTCCAGCAGCAGCACAAGATCAGACAATTCAACAAGCAACTGTCATGGCCTCTAAGCTCTTTTATAGTAAAATAATAAACAATATATACAAAATAATTTGGCAAAAGGTGTTAATAATTTATCGAACAATTATTATTGTTTGCAAATGCAAATCAAGCTACAATAAACAAAGACTATTTGAAATGGCTTCATTTCTAATATCAACCAGATCAGCCACAAAGCATTTTCAGATGTTTAGGAAGTTCCCCCCCACACACACACTACCCCCCAAAAAAGAAAAAAAAAACAGCCCTAACTGATATTAAAACTTTGTGCAGGTTATTCCACAGCACACACGTGCTCTGCAGCTCAAGTTCATGCACAATGTACATTTACTTACTTCATTTCAAAGATTTCCTCAAGTAGTTTTTGACGCTCCTGTTGCATGGCATTTAAGTGACACACTCTTACAGCAAGATAATTTTTAGTTGAAAAAAGTTGCTGCTTGGTCACAGCCAGTTCCTGTCTTGACTTATCTAAGGCAGACATCAGCTCCACCAACTGCAACAGAATAAAGTATTTCCATCATTATTGTTCATTCTATTATTTCATGTGAAATTTCTTAATTTTCTGCTGATAAAAATAATTTTGTCTGGGTCCTGGGTTCAGTCCCCGGGTTGGGTAATCTAGGTCCTTTCTGTGTGGAGTTTGCATGTTTTCCCCTTGTCGGTTTCCTCCAGGAACTCTGGTTTCCTCCCACAATCCAAAGACATGCTACTAAATTGTCTTGTAGATACCTGCGATGGACTGGCGCCCCATCCAGGGTGTTACCATGTGCCTTGCACCCGTTGAAGAGTTGGGATAGGCTCCAGCACCCCTTCCTGACCATAATTAGGATAAGGGGTTAAATACAATGAACTGAATTGGATTTTTTGCATGTTCTTGCATGATGAAAGAGTATTCAATTGGCTGTGGTACTGTGATTGGGTAAACATTCTTTGATCTCTACATTTTAGTGTGTTACTGGCCTCAAATTCATTGTTAATTATTTGTCTATTTTCATTACTGAAAAAATCTCGATTGCAGGTAAGTCATACACATATGCAAAGCAATGCTGCTGTAGCTTGTACAGAATAATAGACTTTTTTGACTGAATCTATACAGTCTGTCTGGAGTTTTTGTTCATCTAATTCACTCAAACTGACTTCTTTCTTAAAAATAACCAGTCATCATATATTAACAACTATAATATATGGGAGGCACTACAATTGCATATTTATAAAGATGGCAGTTTTGCACATATTAATAAATTGGTCCCTTTATTGATGCCAATCCCAGTCAGTAGCTTCTTTTGATTGATCTGTAAAGGGTTGCTTTCTAGCAGAGATCAGCACTCCATGTGGAAGAACTGATCAAAAATCCTTAATACTGTGTTTACAAAATTTTAACATAGAATAAAGTAAAATGTGAGTCAAATAAGCTTGTGTACTTTCACTGTTGCAATTGTAACCAAGGTTTTAGATTGTAGCTTGGAATTGGTTATATAAACCAGGCTGGCTTTACTATGGAGCAGCAGCTTTTTTAGTCAACTTAATGCTTAACGCTGTCCTCCTCCACCTACAGCAGGCCTCGCACTTCTTGGATTGAGAAGAAATATGGGTCTCAATCTGAAGAGGGCCATTTGACACACTTTCTGTTCATGGATTATTATATTTTATGTTTTGTCTGGACTCCCAGGCCTCAGTCAGGTTATATTAGCTGAATAACCAATTATCTCCCTGTATCTTAATGGATTAGACAAAGCTGTCCATTAAATCCTGTTTAAGATTACCATCAAACCACTTGCCTTAATGGTTGCATATGACTTGCACATCCAACCCAGAGAAGGATCAGTAGGCCATATGGGGGTACAGAATACATATACTTTGCTATGACTATGGAGTGTTTTCAACTCCCAGTGCAAAAGGGCAAGGACAGCCCTGATTTCTGGCCTAGAAAGCCTTTAAGTTATTAGATTTACAGACGTTTTGGGAAACCCAAAGTTTAGTTAATGCATCAATGATTGCTCTGCATTTTGTTGTTGTTTTGTTCATATCTAATTAATGCAAAAAATTTAAACACATTTAACCAAGTTTTAATGGCTGGATTCTAATGTATCAAAAAGAATAATTGTTTCACATCTATGTGTAAAAGAGGGTGGGCAGGGGTGGATACTAATGTAACTTTGTGACTAGGCTTTCACTGACTGGCACTAATCTGTCACCCACTTCCAAACCTCCCATTGGCTTAGGCCAGTCTTTCCAAAGCTTTCCTGTCTAACTGCAATGTCAAAACTTCTTTTCTTAGATTTTCTTAATTTGCATGCCCAGGGCATAAATCTGAAGATGGTGTGTCAAAACCTGTGACCTACTTTTTCTTTGGTTGGTTAATTTTTCAAGTACTTTATTTCCCCCATTTTCTTTATAGTGGATTTTAGTAAGATCATTTCTTAACCAAATTATAAATCATGAGACTGGTTACTTTGTATGGAATAAAAAAACAATCAAGGAAAAGAAAGTGTGTGGCAGTGTTATTTCTTGGAAGGTCAGCAGTATATATCAAACAAGTTCTGTCAAGTATATGCAATTTAGGTGTATTATGATTTATGACCCCCAGCCATGGTGTAGGTACACCCTCCTCTGTGCAGGCCAGACAGTTTTTACTGACAGATCTCACATTTAAAGATTATAAACATTTCTTCTGTTAATGATTTTCTATGACCGATCTTTTAAAAATGACGACTGTGTCCGAAAATCAGCTTAGTTTTTGACATTGTGAAAATATATAGCTAAGCACATGGCAGCAAACATTTAAGGATTCAACCAGCGAGATAACATTTGTGAAAACATTATTGAAATGTCGACCATGTTTTTCTATTTCAATATTGTAAAAGCGGTGTGTCTAAGTTTACACACTTCTAATTACAGATGGTAACCATCTGTGCTCAAATATTGCAATTATTTTCTTCTTGTATAATGTAAACGGCACATCTAATATAATTAGATACTAACCAAAAGACTTTATCAGAAGTGTACCCAGAAAGCATTTTAGACATTCTACAGCTACACCGACAGCTATGTAATTAAGCCAAATGGGGTTTTTGTACCAAGAAAGAAAAGATCTAGCTAAGCAAATGGCAGTAAGCACGGCAGACATTCAAGGATTTAACTAGTGAGTTAAAATTTGTGAGAAAAAAAAAAAATTTGTTGAAAATGTCGACAATGTTTTTCAATCCACACTTTTTATTATAGTTCACAAACATTTGTGCTCAATCCATTTAATGATTTTGTTTAATGTAAAAGACAGTTATAATGTATAACTGCATATAAATTGCAGCAAGCATGGTCAACATTTTAAGGATTTAACCAATAAGTTAAAAATTGTGAAAATAACATTGTTGAAAGGTCTAAAAATATAAATGTAATGTATTTGTCAGTGTACACACTTTTTATTATAATTGACGAACATTTGCACTCAATTTAATAACTTTCTTATTGTTTAATTAGAAGACAATTCTAATGTAATTAGACATGAACAGACACTTAAACAAAAAGAACTCTAATTCTATGACTATAAACACCAACTTCTAACTCACAGGTGAGGGAACCAATAACATTGCATCTAAATAAATTAACGTTGTGTGTAAACTAACGGGGTAGGGCAGCAGTCAGGCTGAAATATTCACAACAAAGTCCTTTTATAGATGTGTAACACCCCCTCATAGGTTAGCCAAAGCCCGGCTTCTAGACTCTGACACAACCAATACCAACACATTTAAACATTTTTACATTCTCCTTGCTAATGATTTCTATGGCAGTACTTTACTGTGTCCGTACATCTGTGTCTGACTCTTTTCTAGAAATTCTACAGCTACACCAAAAGTAAGTTCTAGTGGTTATAAAATCCAATAGGTTGTTGTAACAAGAAAAAGTCTGCTTTTGTAGCTCACACATCCCCAAAACATCAGCAATCCACCTCTACAGTAGGAATGGTGTTACTTTCATCACCGACCTTGACACCTCTCCAAATGTAACGTTTAAGCTTGTGGCCAAAAAGTTCCATTTTGGTCTCATCACTCCAAATTACCTTTCCAGCAAGTCTGTTTGGATCCCAGAAACTCACTCAGCTTTAATATACACACACTGATAACAAGGAAACAGGTCACATGTGAGGATATTACCTTTAGTAGCTATTAAAACCCATGTGTGTCAACTGTGTATGTTATCAGGTCAAAATCACCAGGGTGTGTAAACTTTTGAACAGAGTCATTTGGAAGTTTTTGGTCATCATTATGACTTGGAGAAAACACATTTGACAATAAATGGCTTCACCCAACCACCGACCATGAGTGGAGAAAAATTGTGTTTTCATATTCTCTGTAAAAAGACCCAGAAATCTAAAATTCTGCCAGGGTATGTAAACTTTTGAGCACAACTGTATAACTTAGATTAACTTTTCAACTGGTATATTTGTTCCATCTATTTTTATTCTTGTTTTTATTGTTTCGAAGGTTTAAAAATGATCATTTAAGGGTGTCATTTGCGCTATTTAAAAAAAATACCAAATCAAATTGATAATATAAACTTCTTACCATTTTGATATGTTCTATATATGTGACTAAAGTTGGATGAATAATAAAATCCTTTGTAAGCCATACAATTTACCGGGTAGGTAAAAATAATTTTTCAACATGCGATTGGGCTGTGAAGATCTGGCATTCAAACTCATGCTTAGTGTTTAAAAAATGACATTTAAAACCAAGATTATATTGTCAATGTTTTGTATGAATTTATTTTTTATTGTCATTTACTGTTCTCTGATTCAAGTTAAAATACTTGAACCAATATCAACAATTATTCTTCAATTTATGTCAGTATTATTAAAGATCTTTAAATGTATAACAATGCAGTTATATTTATTAAACATGCCTGATCATTTTATCAAACATTAAGGAAATACCTAATCCACAGCTTTTTATAAGGATTGTGTATTAGGTAATTGTCTTAAGAAAATTGATTTCTTTTTTATATAGTACATTATCATTGATCTGCGACTTTAAAAATACATTTCTAAAACACTATAAAGAAAATCGCATATTTGCTTAAATGACAATCTGAATGGCACAATAACATTTACTGTATATATGCACACAAAGATGTCGCAAAAATCCCATGAGCAATACATTCAGCCCCGTTTTCTCTGAGTGCAACCAATTGCATTCAGAAGTTGTCCGATGACTGCTAATTACTAAAAAAAGGTCCACCTGTGTGTAATCTAATCTTAGTACAAATACAGCTGCTCAGTGACGGCATCAGAGGTTGGTTAAGAGAATTTTGTGAGTAAACAGATTTCCCAAGCTTTGAACATCTCATGGAGCACTGTTCAATCTATTATCTGGAAATGGAAAGGGTAATGCACAACAGTAAACCCTCCAAGACAAGGTCATCCACCTAAACTTACAGGCCAAACAAGGAGAGCACGGATCAGAGACACAGCCAAGAGGCCCATGATGACTCTGGACGAAATGCAGAGATCCACAGCTCAGGTGGGTGAATCTGTCCACAGGACAACTATTAGTCGTGCACTGCACAAATGCGATCTTTATGGAAGAGTGGAAAGAAGAAAGCCATTGTTAAAAGAAAAACATATGAAGTCGTGTTTGCATTTTGGCCAAAAAGTTCAATTATGGGCTCATCTGACCAAAGCACCTCGATCCATGTGTTAGCTGTGTCCAACATGGCTTCAAGCAAACTGCAAAACACTGTGTGGTGGAGAATTAACACTGCACATCACTATGAACACACCATACTCTGGGGTTGCTTCTCTTCAGCAGGGACAGGGAAGTTGGTCAGAGTTGATGGGAAGAAGAATGGAGCCAAATCTTGGAAGAAAACCTGGGTCAGAGGTTCACCTTTCAGCAGGACAACAACCCTAAACATAAAGCCAGGGCTACAATGGAATTGTTTAAAACAAAACATATTCATGTGTTAGAATGACCCAGTCAGTCCAGACCTAAACCCAATCGAGAATTTGTGGCAAGATCTGAAAACTTTTAATCCGACAGAGCTTGAGCTTTTTTTGTAAAGAATAATGGGCAAAGTTTGTCACTAGATGTGCAAAGCTGGTGAAACATACCCTAAAGACTTGCAGCTATATTTGCAGCAAAAGGTGGTTCCACAAATTATTGACTTTTTATTTGTAAAAAATGTTTTGAATCAGGTACATTTTTCTTTCCACTGCACAATTGTAATTCACTTTGTGTTGGTCTTTCATGTTCAAATTAAATATATTTGTTTGTGGTTGTAATGTGACAAAATATGGAAAAGGTCAACGGGTATCAATACTTTTGCAAGTCACTGTACACTACTGTACTACTTTTAATTTGAAGTACATGCTTAACATCTCACAACAAAAAAGCAAAGATCTATTAACTGATACATAGTGTATCGAAATTAAATGTTAAATGTGTCAATATGAAGACTTTTTTTTCTATAGAAATCTACCAAAGTTGAAAACCATGTCCCCATGCTTAAGCCAGTTCATGTCCAGGCCCGTCTGAAGTTTGCCAGTGAGCATATCAGTGAGAGCATTGAAGATGGAATGTGGCTCGGCCTTCCAGCATGACAATGATCCCCAAAACTCCGCTCACAAGTTGTTGTTAGTTGTTTTTTCTTTTTTGGTATAGGACAGATTTAAGATTCCGGTTCATAAGGCATGATTATAATTCATACCTTTAATATAATAGTACACATTACTTCAAATTGAGCTACAACAATGCGGTCATAATTATACTTTAACATATTCTCTACAAATTAGTAGCGTTATAACTGTACGTTTGAAAGGCGACCCATAATCACCTTTTCATTCAATTGCAGATTTAGTTTAAATTATTCTATTCAATTATTGTTCACAACATATTAGTGATTGTATTTAAGTTTAATTATTTCAATGTTTTTAGATCAAATTATTTTAAATTTGTTTGAACCATTTTTGGCATTCTTGCCTCTTTTGTGCTGCATCTTCCAGCAAGTGCTTTAAGGGGAGGCTGAAGGATCAATTGAACACCTGGGACTTGCCCTCCACTCTTAATGTGTGTTTTTGCCAGTCAGGTGGTAATGCATCACTGCGTGCCTGGACTACAAGCTCCCATTATTTGGGAAATACAAGGGAACCCAGGACAAGGCCTGCCCCTTCCCCAAACATCTGGCCTCCATTTGGATGCAATCCTTTCATGGGGTTCCCAGAAACCCCCAGATTATTGGCCTATGTGGATTCAGGAACTGCTAAACTTCATAGACTCATTGCCTCCACCCTTGGACTGCCGATAGAGCAGTTGGACCACACATTACCCCTCTTTGCTATCAATGGGTGGTCACTGGAGTCTTATCCAAATGTGCACCGTACTCAGCCACTTACACTATGGACGGGGTCACATGCTGAACGAATGGAACTTTATCGCATCCAGGAACCTCAACTTCACTTAGTTCTTGGCTAACCTTTGCTCAAACTTTATAACTCATGCACTGACTGGTCCACCAGTGTATGCATAGGGTCCAAACTTCCAGGGCAACTTTCTGGGTTTATCGGCACCTACAATTGAAGTACTGGCACTGCAAGCTCCTCCTTTAAATCAACCTCAACCGAGTTTCAAAAATATACTGGGACCTCCAGCAGGACTTCAGCAAAGAGCAAGTTCTACCCCCACATCTCCAGGTTTCCAAGCGGCTCAATTGAGAACTCCATTCAGGAGGTACTTAGGCTGTTGCCTGACCCTGTGGGTGGTCCTCCTGGACAACAGTATGTGCCATCAGCACATGCAGGTTATTTTCTCTTTTCACAGGGCATCCAGGAGGTACCAGGACCCCAGTGTTTCTTTGCTGGCACTGCTGTTTGGGTGTTCATCAGTTCTAATGAGGTGTGCAAAAAGCAAGGAACCCATATGTCACAGGGCCTCATCCACCCTTTGCCTATTATTAGTCATCCTTGGTCACATATGTCAATGGACTGTAGTGTCTGAGCAAGGCCCCCAGTTTAATAGCTGCTTTGAAGGCCTTCTGTCAGCTTTTGGGGCCACCATGAGTTTATCTCTTATGAAGAGTGAATTGGTAAACCAGGACGTAGGTAGGCTCTGCACTGCTGACATTGGCAACTGTTCCACTCAGAAGGCATGGTTTGCCACTGGCACCATCCTTCTGCTAAGGCTAGCAAGTCTGGCTCTCCACCTGTGGCCTGTATTGGGCTGCTTCAAGATAAATCAGTGTGTAAACTCAGTCACCTGTGTTTGCCACAACACATGAGAATTCACCTGACCTTCCATGTCTCACGCTTCCCTCTCAGCACCTCAAAGATGGTGCCCCAGCATACACAGTCCACTGCCTTAGTTTTAAGTTTTTTAAATAAATTTAATAATATTGTCTACTTTTTTTGAGCATGCCATTTTCAGAATTTCCATTGTTTGTCATTCCATCCTCTGTTGTCCACCATCTTTTGATGGCTTTTCCATCTATGTATACCCTCTCACAACAGAATAGTGATACAGCACTGCTTCTTGGTGCATGAGCCATCATACTGTGAACACAGTATGTGAACAAATGTGCAAGCACAATATTTAGTGAACACCCAAGCATACAAGGACAAACTTTTCCTATTTATACCACATCACATACAGGAGCTCTGCTTTTGGGTCCACTACCCCATCCCATAAAATGAATGAATCAACTTCCCTTACAGCAACATGTCACTCATCATTTCATCAATTAAAAACAGCATAACAATAATAAACAACAGCCAAACAATAAGAGATGGGAAAAACAGAATACATATAAACAATCCTTACTATACTTCAGGAGCTCAACATACTCAACATAGGTTGCTCATCAGAGAGGAACCCATGCTAAGTTGTGAGAAGGGAATGCATTTAGATTACATTTACAACATTTATCACACCTGTTTATCCAAATGGAGATACAGGGGGGTTCCATTAGCAAATATTCAGACTTTATTGTACAAATATAAAATATTTTATGAACACAGATCCTCTGATTCAGCATGAAGGTTAATGAGAATACAGAAAACGATGGCATCCAAGCCAAGTGGGCTGTCTTGCTAATTTTCCAAAACCACAGAGGACAAAGTGTTGTATCTGATGAAGCAAACAGGTTTACCTGTGCCTGACCAAACTTTTCCTATACTAGGTGCACCACCTCTGAATGAAGTCTCCAATGATTGGGGTTCAATCTTGAGTGTGTCGGCTTGAAGAAAAAGAAACTTTGGATGCACCCATATTCAAATTTGGTTCAAGAAAGTTCGAGCAGTCATTCTTTTGAAACCTGGAAATAAACATGCTTTGTGGCACGCATTATCCAGTTTGAGAAAAGAGAGCAAAAAAGGACTCAAGTGTTTCCCTAACGTAACAACCTGTAAAATAGTCTAGAAAAAGTAGTTTCCAAACAGCTATGTTCTTATTTACACGAAAACAGTAAAAACAGTCAGGATTTAGACCCAACCACAGTACTGAAACAGCACGAATAAGGGTTTTAAATGACTTATTAATGTCCAATGATGATGGGTGTGTTTCTTTTCTTGTTTTACTAGATCTAAGTGCAGCATTTGACACTGTTGATCATAACATCTTACTTGATAGACTAGACAATATAGTAGGTCTTAAAGGACCTGC
>JAYDZF010383247.1:4268-15286 GCA_034509105.1 Microcambeva barbata
TGCTTGAGAAAAACCCTCATCATTACCATGAAGCATAGTGAAGACAGCATTATATGTCTGAATCTGTTGCTTTAAGCTTTAGAGAATCTGAATGATGCATTGACATAATAACCTGATCAAGATCAAGTCTGATCACCAAGTAAAGGGAACAGTATTGGCAGAAAATGTGGTTATACTGGTTATATAATACAGGGGTTCAGATGGGCTTTCAAGTCTGGACTTGCTTTATTGTAGTTAGCAAAATATAAATAAGGTTAGTCGGAAAGTGTTTGGCTATTCAAATTGAATTATTATTTATTTTTCATTTGAAACTTTTTGTTTTTATTCATCAAGACTTTACAACTTTTGGAATTGAGTCAATTACTATATAACTATAATAATTGTAATGCAATTATCTTTTATGTGTTGCATCACTGTAAGCTTAAGTAATGAATACATAAGGTTGTTTCCCTTAAGACTCTCCTCCCACGTCGTGGTAAATGAACATTTTTGACTTATAACTGTGCCACATAGGTGCCATTTAAGAGTCTATTTTTACAACCAGCCTGAAAGTATGTAAAGTATTTAAGCTATTCATATTCAAGCCAAGCCACTCCCACATTACCAGCCAGACTCTCCTGGGTGTACCCCTCTGTTTCATATCTAGCACCTTCTAGCTCATCTGTCTTTGTTTATCACATTCACTGATCTATCCATCAGTTTATTCCTCTTCCACCATCCATTAATCCTGACCGACGCTCTCTCCGTCCACTGCTCTGCTAATCTCTTGCTCTGCATCAGTCTTCCACTGTTTTATTCTTTCTCAGTTCATCTAGCAGAACTTATAAAGGCCAGGCACGACACTGAGATGGAGCATGACTTATGGCTGCTGTCATTTTTCTTGTAGCCATGCGCTACACTCCAGGTTACGCACTGCTGATTGGCTCACTTGTTATGAAGAAGGGCATCTATCTAGTGTCAGATCATTTAGATTAGCTCAGCTTGCTGTGCCAAAGGACAATGTCAATGCAGGCAAGCATTTGTGCTTGGTATTTTAAAAGCGGAATGGCATCCTGACTGAAGACTGTCCCATCAGTGACACAGGGTAGATTATGATTTATAGATAAGATGCCTGACTGTGAACTTTTTCATATGGTTACAAGCTGTACCTGCAAACAGTAAATTAGGAAGCCATATCACATATTTAACCAGCTAACATATACTACGTTTCTTAAGAATTATAATCTATTAACCTAATTATGACACTGTACAAAGTCACAAACAAGTATATGTTTTTAAGAAAAAAAATAATGTGTTCCAATCATAGATCCACCTGTATTCATTTATAGTTTGTCTATAGTTTACTCAGTTACACTCAGTTAAATTATGTGTTTAACTCCAGGCATTTCCTAAGTCATTGACCTTTATAGTGTGCAGAGTATTTATTGACATGTAAAACTGGAATTTTAAATACACAGCGTTCTAGTAATATTATTTGAATATTAATTGTCTAAAGTGTGGCATTGTACAGCCAAACAGAATTCAAAACAGAACTTTAAATCCAGTAAACCCAACCTTTGTTGTTAAGGTAAGCTATATTCAAGTAAGCTATATTAATTGTATATTGTAAATAATAATTTGTGAACCCAAACGTTTGAGCATTCATAATGGTCTATTATTATAGTGCCTTTTTACAAAGACAAATGAGTGATGAGGATTTGGCACTGTATATTTATAACATTAAGGGGATCAGTCTTCCGGCAGAATTTGAATAGAACAATAGATTCTGTAAAGCTACTTGATTATTTAAAGTTTTTTTTTTAATTGTGGCAATGAAACAGACCCATTATATATAGAGAGAGGTGATGCAATACTCACACTGCAGCAGCTTGGTGTCGATGAGGAGCTCCAGCGTCAGCAGTACCACCACCAAGATCACACTGGCTACCAACAAAGAGTTAAATCCTGCGCTCAGCAAACAAACCTGCCACAGAGCTGCCCTCCTTCCACAGCATGGCTTTAACCAGTTAGACCTGAGAGACACACAGGATAAGGGTGTGAGAGTTAAATACAGGTCACCGTCTGTTAGGTTTTCAAAATATTGTTTGGAAATGGATCATGACAGTCACACTTTAAACATCAGTTAGAATATCTGTGTACAATGAGAGCTTCTAACTGAACTGCATTATTTTGCCCTAATGAACTGACAAAAGAACACTACTGTGCCATTGACACGACTGAGATGATTCTTAGGAATGGAGTAAGACACTTATCTCTCCCTGCATGTTATAGAGAAAATGTAACCAGAATTGTATTATTATTATTTTAATTAAATGGTAAGGTATTTCAGTTCAGTTCACTGACTTTAACCCCTTATCCTAATTAGGGTCGGGGAGGGTGCTGGAGCCTATCCCAGCTCTTCAACCCACGCAAGGCACAAGGTAACAACCTGGATGGGGCGCCAGTCCATCGCAGAGTAAGGTATTTTAACAATAATTTACTCAATATCAAGCATAGACATTGTGTACATTTGAAATGAGTGGTGAACTCTCAGTACCCTCTTCCAAGATATTCCAACAATAATATAATACAATTGATCAGTTCTATTTGATTATAATTTGACAATGGGCATTTCACTAAATCTATAACTAAAGGGTAATCAATTCTAATATTCCACCCTATGTGATAGTGACATTTTAAAATTTAGTTCATGGTCATTGTTGTCTGATTCTGCATAAAATTTCAGTGGAAGACAGATCTGAACTCCAGACATTTTATGTTAAAGTAACTCATGTTCAAGTGAATCAACAAATTACAGGTTTAAGCTTTTGTTGAAAATAATGTGCATAAATAAAGTCTTCAAATGTTACTGGAAACAGGGTTTGTACTTGTGAACTTAACACATTAATATTCATAATGTTCATTAATGTTTTCTGTCACTGCTTACAGTGCTTATAAAAAATACTACTTGCAATCTATTGTACACATTAGAACCACCACCAACAAGTTTTCTGGAATGCCTCTGATTACTTTATTCTTCATTGATCTGTACTGCTCATACATGTCAGATTTTTGTGGTACCTTTTCTGAGCAGAAACGGCACTATATGATTAATCACTTATGCAGTCCTTGTCTCTCTCTCAGCCAACCTTCCTTTTTCTCCTCCCTCCTATAAAGACTGGCTAATTGAATTGCCCCATTGATTGCCTTTTTCACTCCCATGCATTTTGTATTCCTGTCATTCTTCCTCGTCCTTATCTCCTCTTTCTCATATTCACTCTCTCTTCCTACCATCTGCTTCTGTATCACTGCCATGAACAATTCCTGTTTGGCACTTTACAGGAACCTAGGGATATTCATCATCCGAAACATATGTTATTATCTGCATTTTATAATTATAGGAAAAACTGAGAATCTTTTGGCAAACTGGAATTTGCATCAGGAGTGTCCTGGCATTCATCCACTGACGTCTCTCTTTCAATTAAACATACTGTGCCAAACATAGCATATCATATGGAGAACAAGCATTTGCGTATTATGTTCCAGTGAGAGCTCCAAATTCTGCTGCTCATGTGGCTCATGCTGTCCCTTTCCATAGGAGCGGATCCTAATTTTGGCAGAAATGATCTATTTGTGGAGCATGTCTAAACTCATCCTGTGTCCCTGTCCACACAATCACACACATATTCACGCTCACACACCATCTGGAGGTTACAGACTTCTTCCTTCATAAGCAGCCAAAAAGATGATTGCTTACCAGCATGACTTTGCCTACATTTGATTAGCCAGATAATGTTTACATGCTTCAGTCATTGCCCTTGTGCTGTTTAAATGAGAAGGACACAGGAGACACTGGAGCCGAGTGGGTGGCTCAAAGGTGACGTCTGATAACAGCTTAGCCCTTTATTGTCCTTTGTTCTTGACGAAGCTCAGACTGCACTTTTGAGCCAATACAAGTGCATTTACATATTCATTCAAACTAGTAGTAAATCTGATTCATTCTAAGAACTGAATCACTCGTTTAAATGATACGGCTCACTTGATTTATTTGAGTCACTTGTGTGCTCATCAGATGTAGCACTCGTAACATAGCAACATATTGCAACATTTTGTAGCTTAAGAAACAATACACACTTATGCAAACTAACGCTGCTAAACAGAATTCCAAATAATATTAACAAAAGACACAAGTGTCCCTTGGACTCCACCCCTAATTAACTACACTGGCATACTGCACAATAATGCATGTTAAATGTAGAACAACATACACACACTAACAAATAATTTAAAACATTGCAAGTTGAATATATAAAAACTAATTTCAAATATATACATAACAAAAGTTAAAATTCTGTGTGCTAATTAGAATATAAACTTAGAATTTGGTAATATATGTGCCTTTTTCAGGATCCTGGTTAATTCATCTCTATTGGCAAACTGTGACATTCAATGACAGTTCATCTTTGTTCTATGTCAGTTTGAAACATGACCCTTGAGTTTTCTAGAAGAGGACAAACTCTGAAATTATGGTATAAAATCCAGTGTGTGCCACACATCTGTGATTTTGACACCCCTGTGCTAATATGTAAGAAAACACCAATCTCTGATATTTAACAGCTTCATAATTAATGTGTAACAAGATGAAGGGCTAAATAATAAATTGACAAACGTGTCATTAAAAACACTTTCTTCAGAGAGATCATAAGAAATAATGTAGAACTTTATTGATCCCAAGGGAAATTACAGTGTCACAGTAAGCCTGGTGGTTAGAGAACTCGGTTTGTGATCAGAAGGTTGCCTGTTTGAGTGCCAGAGACGACAGGTCATGACTGAAGTACCCTTGAGCAAGTACCACAGTGTAATTATTATATGTTTGGCCCATGAGATAAATACCAAATGTAGAGCTGTAAACACAGTAGATCCGGGTATAGCAAACTGAGATTGAATTAATGTTTTATTTATTTATTTCCTTGCTACT
This sequence comes from Microcambeva barbata, assembly GCA_034509105.1. Taxonomy (NCBI): domain Eukaryota; kingdom Metazoa; phylum Chordata; class Actinopteri; order Siluriformes; family Trichomycteridae; genus Microcambeva; species Microcambeva barbata. The sequence continues at coordinate 9,226 of JAYDZF010383247.1, forward strand.
TCAAGGCATGGACCTGAATGGTTTGGTTATTTTCAAATTATTATTATTATTGTTAGCCTATGAAAACAGGTTACCATAATATTTAAGAAATGAATGTATTCTATTTAACATGTGTTCATAGTATTAAGCTTTCCAGATTCAGTTATTAGGCAAAACTTGAGTTGGTTTCCATATGATCGTTATATCTGATGAAAAGGAAAAACTTGCCATGACTTTTAATTTTGTGTGTTTTTATGTAAAGTACTAGTGTGTATTGCAATAATGCCTGTTCTATAATTTAAGACAAATATACTTTTAACAAAAATACCATTTAGACATTAGAAAGGTTAGGTGGGTGTTTGGCATGGATTAATTTCTAGAAAGTTTTCAAAACCAATTAAATTTGTAAGTCAAGGGTCCACTTTAAAAGTTTCAGGTTTAATCCAAGAGTAGGTTCTCCATGTATTACATATGGCCAAAAAAGGTTTAGAGGCTCCTGCATAAGAAAGAAAAGCACCTTAAAGTTTGTTCTGATATCCTCATTGCTCGACCTCATTAAATCAGCTGTGCTTAGAATAGAAATGTGCATGGCAGTGATGGACAGATTGACAAAGATATGGAAATACAAATCAATTAACACCATCACCAAGCTACAATTGATGAAAGCATTGGTTTGGCCAGTCGCCATATATGGATGTGTAGCCTGGACACTAAAATAGAAGAAAACAAATTGCATTCATGTTTTTGAGAACAGGTACATCAGAAAGCTGCTGAAAGTCATGAGACGTCACCTTACACGAAAGCATCTATTTTTCAAGAGCAGTTCAGTTGTGACAGGTGAAAAGCTACAGCAACAGTGACAATTGCCTGAAAAAGGATCAATCATTCCAACACAGGTACTGGCAAAAACACTGGACCAGACCAAGCTGAGCCCAGAATTATGGTTTCAGTGAAGAGAAAGAAGCAGGTGGCCAACAGAGTGATTAAAAAGACATTAATCCACTTGAAGCAAATTTATGCTCAATGGTGTAGAGATAAACTGATTTGAGTAGTCACCTGCTCCCAAATGCCCCACTGCTAGCCATTATTGGCATAGCAGATGGACATGTGAGAAGATAAAGGAACTTCAGTGTACTGTAGTCATGTACATGTATATATGACAAATAAATAAATGACAATATTATTATTGTTATAGACTGTGAACCCCTGCCAAGGTATATGGCAGATCGGCCCTTTATACACTCCTAATTTGTTGTTACTTGCTAAAATCCCTTCTTAAACTAGGGTTAGGATTTGAGGTTGGGGCTGAGGCTAGCGTTAAGATTTCACCTAAGGTTGGGGTTTGAGCTAGGGTTATGTTATAAACTAGGGTTAAGGTTATAGCTAGGGGTTGGGTTTGAGCTGTTATGTTCTGTTATGGAAGCGTTAGCTGAAAATGAATATGAATTGGGTTTTTCCAGGGCAAGAGACATAGAGCCTCAATTTATCGTGCAAAAACGTCTTTGTAGACCACTTTGGTGAACACTCGGTGGTCAGTCTTTAAGTTGACTTGCTGGTCAGTTTCAAAAACTTCCACCTAATGACTTAGAATGCAACATAAAGTTTTCCATGACTAAAATCAGGCTATTTCTTATATAACGCTGTAGTTTTCTGCCTGTCAATACTATAAGAATGCCCATGGGGCAACATATGGGAGGGTGAAAACTATTTATTTTCTTTTTTAGCTAATGCTTCCATAACACAATTTGTGCCAAGAGAAATGCTTGCAGCCGGGCATGGAACGGGTCCAACTGCTGGTCTCTTATATAACAATGTAGTGGTTCATATGTCATTGGGGAAGCAACAGTCGCAATTACAGTGATTCGCCTCGGCATGACACTCGCTCCTTTCTCAGAAAATTTATAGCAATGAAAGAAACAGTTGCAAAAGAAATTTCACAACTGCCATGACATACCAGTTGTGAAAGTACCATATAAGTGCATGTAAAGACAAAAACATCTTCAGAGTCCAGGTTTCCACCATTGCAACATCTCAACTATAGCACCTTTTTTGTTCTCATTCATTTTTTTTAATTATTAACAATGGAAAATGATGGGACACAGGAGACACGTTTATAAAGACATCAGCATAATCAGCGTTACAACTGATTTGCTGAGGAAAGATTAAAGACTTGCTGACAGGCAAGCAATGGAGGCTGGAAACACGGTCAATAACCGTCAGAAGTAATGTGCTGTCATATAGGACACTCAGTCAAGCTCTTATTCAGAAGAAGAGCTTAACTGAGTGTCAGAAGCCACAAGTTATGCGATAAAGGAAATGTGAAAGTGTTTATCTGTACTGTTGTGGTTAATCTTTTAAATGCCAACAAAGACTGAGATTCCAATGGCTGAGAAGTGACTGTGAAATCTTTTTGGTTTATTGTGTGACAGCATAAGGGTGGAATTTGTAGACAAGTAATTTGCAGATAAGTCATGACTGTTTTAAGACATACAAAACAAAGGGTGCTGTAATGGTTTCGTCTGTGTGGCTATACAACCTTACTATCTTATAACTGGTTGTCCAAGTGATCCCTGTCTACAAGAAAACGAGAATAAGTACAATAAAGTCTAATTATATTATTTTTATGGATTGATGGACCACTGTGATAATAAGCCATGAACCACATTGACCCCTAGATTGCATACACTGACTGAGAAATTACCATGAACAGTAATCAGTTCTATAGTAGCAATGACATTACATCAGATTAAAAAAAATCCATCTTACTGCAAGTCTATAAAAATGGATTTAGCTGAGCATCAGTATTTTCAGCTTGAGCTGCAGCTCAGCCCTGTTAAATCACTGCTCAGGCAAACCTATCAAGACTCCCAACAGCTTAAAGGGGATTTAACCTTTTTACCAATAAAACTACTCAGCATATAAAATGTAATATTCCATCATAATCATGAACTGTAATCTATACTTTTAAATATGATTTTCATGCATCATTTCCAAAGATGTGTTTCATTTGTTTTCCTGTAAAGTAATTTCAGAGCATATTCAAATGCGATTTTTATTTGTTGCTGATTTCATGATTTATTGCTTATGTTTTTCTTTATTTCTAAAGTTTAACCACGCTGTTCATTTTTTCATTTCAATGTGTTTTGGGATTCTTTTTTTAGCCGCAGTATTGTTCTGTCATGGTTAGGTCTTATGCCTTAGTATAGAGTTGCTGTTTCATCTCAAGGATTTTATCAGTTGACCTTGGCTTGTTTAAAATCTTTTTTTTTAAACAGCACTATAAACCTTTATTTTGACCTGAAGTGTGACAAAGTACATAAATGTACATTACAAAGTAAATATACCGTCCCAACATTTTTTGCCAACGTGTTGCCGGCCGGAAATGCAAGAATGGATGTAAAAATAAAATGAAGTTGAGCTGAAACATTAAATATCTAATTCCTGCAATGAAATAAAACTTAAAGTAAATGTAACCAAAACTACATTTTTATTTGGGGTTGTAATTAGTTAATTTTTCACAGCGTTGTTTGCAACTGTCTGGCCAAAAAGAGACATTATGCTCTCGGTGTATTTAGTTAATTAATTGTAATTACACACAGTACACACAGTAATTGTATAAGTATGATGGTGGAGGGATGACAGTATATTAGTTTATGGACAATTCACTTAAGCTGGAGCCTCTTGAAAAGGTGAGAATGTGTAAATTTGTGCATGGCTGTTGCTCTATGACAGTAATAATAACCTAAACATCAGACTTGAAACCAGGTTCCGTTCACTATGCAAACATGTGTAATTCCAAGTGTTAGGGTATGGCGAAAAGTGAGAAACAATGACAAATGCAGTGAATCGCTCAGTGTCATAACCCACTTACAAGCCTCAACAGTTCAGCACACAGGAGAGACAGAAAACCAACTAAGCACTAAACACGTGCTGAGTATTGCTTCTCTGGCTGTTATCACACCTAATCAATTTCACATTTGAGAGGTTCTTCATTAGAACTGCCACTACACACCATAAATCTTGTAAATTCATCATAGTAACATGAAATCAGTAGAACATTTATCCTATCATTCACACCACCACTATAAATAATGGGGTAAAGTGGGGGAATCCTTATTGCTCTCTGGAATTTAAACACAGATCAACTTTACCAAAATATTTAAAATATTGAGTTCACAGTCACAATGTAGTAGGATCTGTACTTTCTTACTGGCTTACTTTAGCCTTTTTAAAATTAGTTTTTTAGGTGGTAGAATCTTTAACCTAATACCTAAAAGGGATCAAACACAAAATAGATTCATACACAAACCCCTCTTCTCGGCCAATATACCAAAGACTAAAAATGTTATTTATATTATAGTTTAGTAAAGTATACTATAGTTTGTTATACTAGTGGGTAGCACTGTCGCCTCACAGCGACAAGGTCCTGGCTTTGATCCCCGGGTGAGGCGATCTTGATCTTGGTTGTATACTAACACCATGACCACATTTCTAATATAGTGTATATTTGAACTGCCAAAACAGATCCACGATGATAAAATGTTGTCAGAATACACAGTGTATCAGAACCATCATTAATATCTCTAGCAATCTTGCTCAAATACGTTTGGTTGCCATCAACTTGGAGGATACCACCCACTAACAGGTGCTGTGATGAAGAGATAATCACTGTCATTCACTTTACCTGTCAGTGGTCATAATGCTTTGCCTGGTAGGTTTTTATTTATTTATTTATTTTCACACACTTTTTGCAGTATTCACAAACTGAAATGTCTGTTTTGCAGAAATATTAAGACCCTTTGCGGTCATACAAATTGTGGCCAGGAGAATCAGTTGCTTTCATTTACCTTGCATTGAGAGGAAAAAAGATTGATGCTCCAGAAATTGTGTGAGGATCAAACTGTGGCAACGCAGTGATCAGGACTAGGTTTTAAAATAATATAGAAGTGATCCCAGAATGGTGATCAGGATCATTTAGAAATGGAAATCCCCCCCCAAAATTGCACATCCCTGAAACTTTCTTGTAATGGCTGTCTGGTTGAATTCCATATTTGATCTGGTATCTGTGGGTAGAACAGCAAGCACATTGTCTGGGATTTTTTCTGCTGATAAACAGGAACTGTTTATTCACCTGGCTAATACATTCTTATAGTGAAACATGGTAGTGACATCGTGATACTACATTGGTGTTCCTCATATAGGGATAAATGAAGAAGAAACATCTTTGAAGAAACCTTACTGCTTTGTGTATGCAGACTAGGCCTGAAACAGTAGTTCACCCTTCAACAGCAGAACTAAACACACAAGTCCCAGACTTACACTCTATCAATCAAACAAACAAACAAATAAATAAACAAAAAAAAAAATTACCCTTCAACCCAAACGGCTACACAATTAGATCCCCTAAAAGAAAGCACAACAAACAAGTATGGTTCAGTACTAACACTTTTGGAAGGGTAAGGCTGGGAGTGTGTTTATGCCATCTGGTGCTGTGTTTACACACACTCTTACACACAGGAACATGCAGGTGGGTGCGGTGTGTGGATGCTTTGCCACTTGCTATAATTAAACTTATGCTGTTTGTCCATATTATCAGCATGAAACTAAGCATGACACAATGCCTATCTTATATGAGCCACACCTTTAAAATGGGACAGGACAACTCAAAAACAATGAAGCATTCACAGTTATATACATTTACAATTAAGATGATATAACACATTAAACAAAACCTTCAGACACTGATCAACACCGTTCAAGTTGACGATCACCTAAAATAATCCTCTGAACTAAGGGGAGCTGAATAAATTACCTGCTATTTCATGGTTCATGGCCAAATTTGCTAGTCCTAAAGAGGGATATTTATTACTCTCCCTAAAAAGATAGAACTCTGCAGTTTCTAAGCTCCACTCCAGGATCAGCCACTGATTGATTAGTAATGATGTTCCATAATTGATTCAACTGGACATAGTGAGAGTGGGTGGAGACAAAACACTGCAGTAGTGACGGAAATGTGTTTATTGGCTGCATATTAGGGGTTTAAATGATAAAAACAGGCATTTATAGACTTTTTGGATGGCAC
>JAYDZF010388886.1:0-15217 GCA_034509105.1 Microcambeva barbata
TATTTTACTTTGCCTATGTTTATTGATAATTATGCAGGGTACTGTGTTAGGATAGGTGTTTGGATAGGCTAAGTGTTTGCAGTACTGTACTGTTATTATGTTACAGTACTGTATGACTGTATGATCCGACATACGTCGAAATTCGTTTTACGACGCCGCGTAAGAACGGATCAACGTCGTAAGTCGAGGACTACCTGTACACTAATGCTACAATGCCAACTTTGTATATGCTAATTGCCTGTGCTAACTATGCTAAATGCTAATACTAAATATGCTAAATTGTACGCTATCGGCTAACGCTAAATCGCACCCGTGTAATCCCACTCCGCATTTTCTTCGGAAATGCACATGTCTAGTTATATCTGCTATGACAGAGCAACAATAGACGGTTTTATTCATCAGATCTGACACAGGTTTAAATGTCTAGAACAGAGATTTAAAGAACTTCTGCAGGGAAAGTCCGGACATCAGTGTTAAAAAAGGCTTTTCTATGGCCAAACATGCCAGTGTTCCAGTGTCCTCTGTTATTAAAGATATTGTTGTCATCAGAAAAGTAATTTGCTCATGTTACTGTAATTCAGTAGGTTTATTTTAGTACTTGTACTTTTTATAGTACATATTTTATTTTTTCATGTTTCAGTTTTTCTAAAAATAAAAAAGGAAAAACTACCGAGTAGATTGCGCCTGGAGAGCAGCAGCAGATTACAGAGGTTTTCAGCAAAAATCGATTTAAAAATACCTCAAAAGGTATGGAGAATTTGGCAACATCGTGCAACACAGCGCATAAGCAGCAGAGGTTCAATGATTTTTATCTTATTATGAAGTATTTTTTTATGTTTTTTTCATTGGTAAATGCATTACTTTCAATAGGTTACCTACAGCCTGAAAAAAAAAATCCAGGTGATCGACAAACCTGCTAGGAACCACTGTGATATAGAATTTAAAAACTTTTTATGGGAGGGTCTGTGCTAAATGGCAGATTACACATCCCTAAAATTTCATGTGTTGTATCAGCATGTTTTATTATATTTTAAAAGTAATTATTGTAAAATGTATATCCACTTAAACATTTTGCATTACAAAGGAAACACCCCCTAACACACACACACACACACACACACAGACCTTCTGTTTAAAAAGTAGCTAAGTATTGTTGACTCTCAGTAAATATTTAATTACATTCATTTAAATTAAATTTTTGTTACTGGTTATTAGTAAACCCAAACCATCACTATCGGTAGACAGACTTGAATGTAAATCTAAAAGAAAACATTACCAGCCAGCCAAATTAATGCTGGGTGTACAAGTGGGAAAAATAAGTATTTGAACAAGTATTTGCAAGTTCTTTCACTTAGAAATCATGGAGGGGTCTGAAATTTTCATATTAAGTGCACTTAATCTAAAAAAAATCTGGAAATCACAATGTATGACTTTTAAATCATTTATTTCTGTGTTACTGCTGAAACAAAGTATTTGAACACCTGCCAATCAGAAAATTCTGGCCCTCAAAGACCGGTTAGTCCGCTTTTAAAAAGTCCACCTCCACTCCACTTATTATTCTACATTAGAAGCACCTATTTGAGATCGTTAGATGCATAAAGACACCAGTCAGTAACACTCCAACTACTAACATGGCTAAGACCTAAGAGCTGTCCAAAGACACCAAAGACAAAATTGTAGACCTCCACGTGGCTGCAAAGGGCTACAGGGCAATTGCCAAGCAGCTTGGTGAAAAAAGATCAACTGTTGGATCAATTATTAGAAAATGGAAGAAGCTTAACATGACTGTCAATCTCCCTCGGACTGGGGCTCCATGCAAGATCTCACCTCGTTTGGAGGACGAAGAATGATGGGTACCATCACCAACAACACCATCCCTACTGTGATGCATGGGGGTGGAAGCATCGTGCTTTTGGGGTGTTTTCTGCACATGGGACAGTACGACTGCAATGTATTAAGGAGAGGATGACCGGGGCCATGTATTGCAAGATTTTGGGGAACAACCTCCTTCTCTCAGTTACAGCACTGAATATGGTGGCTGGGTCTTCCAACATGACAATGACCCAAAGGACACAGCCAGGATAACCAAGGAGTGGCTCCGTAAGAAACAAATGGGCAAATAAAACAAACAACCAAAAAAACAGATCAAAATGATGTGCAAAGAGAAAATTGCATATGTGGATTCAATCCCCTGTCATCCAACTCCATCAGCGGATGTGTATTGCATTCACTTAATGGAATCTACAGCTTGGGCATGGTGCTTGGTAGAGACAGGCTGTAAATACACACACACACAAAAGCGAGATTATTGGGTGGGCACAATAAAGCTCAGATACTTGGAGATTGCTTGGGAAGGCTTGGTGCACTAGAGGCTTGGTGTCGCTGAAAGCGGGGCTGGCAAAGAGGATTTCCAGAACAAAAGGAGGGCATGCCCCCTGGTCCTTGAAGGAGCGGTGGGGGTCCCCTGCATGGGATAGTGAGAACCACACTGTGAAAGTTGGTGCCAATGACCTGCAAGAGCTGCAGCTGGCATTGTGTCAGGACACCAGCTGTGCCGCGAGCCGACACACAGCTCAGCAAATAAGCTGAGGGTCCAATATGTGTCTGGTGGGCACCCAGGAACACTCCTCGTGGTTGAACCCCTCCCAGTCCACAATGTAATGGGTGCTACCCTGCACACATATGGAGTCTAAAAGTCACCAGACTGTGTAAGCAAGCACACCTTGTATGCTGTGTGAGCTGGGGGGGGCACAGAAATGTTGGATTGACCCTCATACTAGCAGGTAGCTCCACTGGGCTAAACAGCATTGGTGGATGTGCCTCTGCATGGTCAAATTGGGGAAATAATCCTTCCCAAATAATTTTGCCTGTCCAAGTGGAAGGATCTTGGATCAGCCATTCTTGAAATCTCACAGGACTCTGGGGAGAGTATTTGAGTGGTGGGATGATGAATTGTGGCTCTGGCTATGGTTTTCTTGTCTCCCACTGGTGGGATAGAGCATCTGGCTTACCATTCCTATAACCTGGCTATAGGAAAGGGTGAAATGGAAGCGCCCCAAAAAACAAGACTTGCCAAGCATTTAAACTTCGGGTTTGTTGGATAAAGGCAATATTCTTATTGTCAGTTCAGACCAGAAATAGGTGCTTGGCTCCCTCGAGCCCATGGTGCCATGTTGTTGTCATGTTCTCTGCATTCTTTATCTGCTGTTAACTCCTCTTATATTGTAAATATCTTGACCAGCTCAAAGCTCACTACCTCATCTCTTGACCCCAGCCCTACTCATCTTCTGAAGTCCTGTAGCTCACTCCTACCCTCTCCCATCTGTCATTTCTTCAATCTCTTACTCTCTTCTGGTTTTGTTCGTCCTGATATCAAAACCGTAGCTGTCACTCCCATTCTAAAGAAATTGGGTCTGGACAGTTCTGTGTTAAATAATATCAGACCATTCTCAAATCTTCTGTTCCTTGCGAAGGTTCTTGAAAAAGTGTTTGCTTCACAGCTCCAAAAACAATATATTAGAAACATTTCAGTCAGGTTATCTCTTAATACATATCGCATTGAGACTGCTCTACTGTACGAACTAAAAATTCTCTTACTTTCATATGACTCTGGCCTTGTCTCAATTCTTCTTCTTCTGGATTTCTCTGCTGCTTTTGATATGGTTAACCAAAACATCCTCATAACTCGTCTGCCTGGCATTGGTATTTCTGGCACTCTCTCTTTTCTGGCTAAAGTCCTACCTATCAGATTGCCTTGGGTAATAATGTTTCTGATACTGCATTGGTGAAACAAAGGGTACCACCACTGTAATGGGTCCACATATTTTCATCATTTACAGTTCTTTACTTGGTTCCATCATATGCAGACACAAACTTAATAATCACTGCAATGCAGATGATACACAACTCCTTTCCTTCAAACAATCCATCTATTTCCCTCCCTCTTCTCTCACTGTATGTATCAAAGAAGTACAATATTGGCTGCATTCTAACTTCCTTCTGTTATATGACTCTCTGCTCTCATTTGAACCTCATGTGAAGTCTCTGTACAAATCAGCCTTTTTCCCCTTCGCAATATAACCCATTTCCATCCCTTTCTTTTATTTGAGGTGGCAGAGACATACATGCTTTTGTCACTACCTGTTTGGATTAATGTATTTCCTTTTTACTTGGACTCCCCGATAAAACCCTTCATCCCATGCAAACTTTTCAAAATGCTGCTGCCTAGGGCTCTTACATTCACCCAAAAATTTGACCAGATCACCCCGGTCCTTGAAAAACTTCACTGGCTTCCAATTCCCAAACATATCAAATATGAAGTCCTGGTCCTCACTAACAAAGCCCTTCATAGTCTTCCACCTGGATATCTCACACGTCACACACCTATATGCAGACTGAGATCATCAGAGGCTAATCTTTTGTCTAAACCCTGGTTTAGGTTTCCACCATGGGCAACCATTGACTATCCACTCTTTGTTAGTGCTGGAAAGTGCTGGGCTCACGTTGCCTTGACAATGCAAGACTTTCCATTCATTCGCCCGCTGTGCGCAGGTGCAGTCTGCCCTCACCTGACGCTGGTTAGCATAATAAGCTTGTTTATTTATACCCAGTTTTTGGCCATTACCTTGTGGTAGCATTATTTATGATTCTCTTGTCTAGTGTGTTCTTTCGTTTGAGGTCCTGACCCATCTGGGACAGGCACCTGGGTGCAAGTGCATGGCTTAATAAAAGAAAATCTCACCATCTGCCCTATGACTCTTGTGGGGTGTAGTGAAATACTATTGATTGAATTATTGTTCCTATGATTTCAAAATATGTTTTATCAAGAGTTCTCTCTACCCCATGATCTCTAATTTATGAAGAGGACACCCTTTTAACATTCCTTTACCCACAGTTTTATGACCACAACAGGCAAGGGTCAACTGACCAACCTCTTATCACAGGTCTCTGGTGACAGAAAGTCTACATTGGGGGAGGCCTTTAGCCCATTTCCTGGAAAGCGTATTTTCACAAACATTTATGGGAAGCTGGACATTAATTTTGTGAACAACAACGCTTAACTGATGACCTTTTTATAGAAATGAGAACAAAAAGATATTGTCTGTATTTAGTATGGAGACATTCCAGGAGGGTCCCTGTATCGTCAACACACACACACACACACACACAAACACAGAGAGACTTACCAACTATCTAGTTTCTAATGCTAAAGATGTATTTTGAAATATATGGACACACATTTATTGATATACATGTATAATTTATGTGCATCTCCTTCTTAATGGAATTCCTTATATATTCATTATGTCACAGCTTGTGAAGACACCCATAAACGTCTTTGATCGTGGATTATGCATGTTCTTTTATTGTGTTAAGGGATATTAAGGTGTTAGCGCTGACTATGGGCCACGAGTGGTTAATATTCATTAAGGGGAGTAAACCTTTGTGTCACATGACTCAGGTTTTAAATTCAAAGTCGGAATTCTAGTGGTTAATTTTCTGCCACCCGAAATCCCCCAAGTGGTCAGCTTTTTATGGTTTTGCATTTTGCTTAATTCAAAGCGTGGAATAATGTGCGTAATCTCGTGTGCTCATTACTAAGCTTAGGTCTTAGCTGCGAGTTGCATGTAGCGCTAATACTTAAGTTCCTGGTTACGTTATATTCTTACCATTTTTTATTGATGCTATTTACTTATCAACTTTTGTTTCTTGTCTTTCCAATAAATCCTATATATTATCCATATTTAATGCATCTGTTAATTATTTGTGACGAGAAAGGACTTAAAGAACTTACAAATTGAGGTTTTGCCAGGTTTTAACCCTAGATTAAATATAGAATTATAAGTTAGGTGGTGCCCGGAGACATTAATACATTAATCAATGGCATTGATTGGTAAACACCTGTCAAATTAGCAACATCCCTTAACTACCTGAGGTAGATCAAGGGAACATCTCAATTTTGCTACTTAAAACAGAGCTATTGCCTTGAGCCATCCAGCTCATTGTGCCAACCAAGTCATTCACACTTACAGGTGGATGTGCAATTGCTTCAAATCCTTAATAGAGTAGCATACACATTTTAGAGCAATATGACAGAAGAATCATGGTCAGATCTTCTCAGTGAAGAGGAATCGGATGTTGATTCTGGAATGGCAGACATGATTGAAGCCTTAGCAGATGACTACAGTCAAACTGCCTGACCTTTTTATGGAAATGAGAGCAAAGCAATATTGTGTGTATTTAGTGTGGAGACATTCCAGGAGGGTCCCTGTATCTTCAACATACACACATAAACAAATAGACTTACCAACTATGTAGTTTCTAATGCTAAAGATGTATTTTGAAATATATCGACACACATTCATTGATATACATATAAAATGTATATGCATCTCATTCTTAATCGAATTCCTTATATATTCATTATGTCACAGTTTGTGAAGGCACCTGTAAATGTCTTTGATTGTGGATTAATCTATGTATTGCATGTTACTTAAAATTAATCTTGTAAGATTTATATGTATTAGGCCTGTTTAATCCATATAATATCTATTAAGTTCTTTTTATAGTGTTAAGGGATATTAAAAATTATTTCTGGGAAATCTTTTAAAGTTTGTCCAGAAGTTACTAGTCAAAGTATAAGCACTGACTATGGCCACAAGTGGTTAATATTCATTAAGGGACGTAAACCTTTTTGTCACATGATGTTTTAAATTCAAAGTTGGAATCGTAGTGGTGCAGAACCACCCCCAGGTGGTCAGCTTTTCAACCCAAAGCTACGCCTTTTTTTTTTTTTTTTATAGGGATAGGGGACTTTTCCTGATGTTTTGGACTTTTCCTGATGTTTGGAAAGTGCCAGCTTGTTATTCCTCATTTTAAACTTCCACCATGTATGCTGCAAACTGGGTAGAAAAGCTGATTTGAGCTTCAAGAATCGATTATTCTGAACCAAACATTCACCCAATAATTTGATCAACAAAGTTCAGTGACGTCATATGTTCAGTGACGTCCTTCGCCAAGTTTGTATTGGGTAACTGACCCCTGGATTGAAATAGATGTGGTTTAGCATTTTGCTTTATTCAAAGCATGGAATAACTTTTGAATTACATTCATAATCTTACCACTTGTGTTCTCATTACTAAGCTTAGGTCTTCGCTCCGAGGTGCATGTAGCATTAATACTTAAGTTCCTGGTTACGTGTCTGTTAATTATTTGTGATGAAAAATGACTTAAAGAATGAACGATTGAGTTGAGGCAATGAGTGTAGGTTTTTGCCTGTTTTTAACCGTAGATTAAATATCGAATTAAAAGTTAGCTGGTGCATGGATATTAATACATTCATCAATGACATTGATACACCTCACATTTCCCCTACAGGGTTTTTTTCTTTATTCATTTAAAAAGTGATTCATGGCTAAAAAATATTTACTGAGACATCTCCACTCCTAACCAATCATAACTAGTTGCATTTTTTAAAATGGTTACACTTTTTCTAAATAGTCCCCCCTTTCATTTAAATTTCAAATAGTCATAGTTTCTTTTTTGTTTCTGATTGACTGGTAAAGTATTCTTGTATTAAATGTGTTGTAATTTTGAAAAAGGACTCCCAGTGGCCCCAAAGTCTATTACTTTAAAAAAAGTCTTGACTTTTCCCAGTGGTGCCATACCCTGTTTATAGACCCTGGTTGGACACATCTTGATAAACATCAGTTTCCATTTGAATACAATATGCACTTTTTGGGCCGTAGGTCAACTCGAACACATCTTTTACAGCCTTCGTCTGTGTCTTTGACTTACTCCATTTCTAAAGCTTCAATAACCTCCAGAACAATGAATCTAGATTTACAATCTACATGTTCTCATGAGTGTTCTCATGAGTGTGACCATGCCAAATTTGCCCACCCAAGTGCCCGATAAACATGTTCATTTAGTAGCTAAACATTACTTCTGACGACTTGAATGCTTCCATATTCGAGTATGTACATCTGGAGCCCATGTTGACGACGTGACCAAAATTTTGGACCTGCCCGTCCTTGCTAGACCCCGTTTTGGCTGAATCTCTATTTATATTTCCATTCAGATTCCTAGACACTCGATGCGACACCACTTCGAAAGGTCCAATCGACTAAAAACTCCAACCTGTGCACTATGGGCAGCTGTTGGAGTGGCATAAAAAATCTGGAAGTCTCAGGTACAGTTGTGCTTCTTCTGCATGACTTTGAACCATTTCTAAAGCTTTTAGAACCTCCAGGACAACTAATCTAACCAGATTCAATCTACAAGTTCTCCCAAGTATGACCATACCAAATTTATTCACCCAAATTCCTGATAAACATGTAAATTTAGTAGCTGAACATTATAAAAAGGCATGTTTTTCCACAATTTTTGCTGGATTTAGCTTAAGTTGCTGGTATAACACAGGATTTACTCATTGAGACGAATCTAATGATATTCGTTTCGTGCTTTTCGACCACCGGGAAGTATGAAAAACAAGTGTTGTTAGCAATCAGTCACTATTGTAGGCCTCACAGTAAAGGGTAAAAACATCAAGCACAGACACCAGGAGTCCTAAATCAGAGGCCTTTGTGGATTTGGCTCAAATTGGTTCCCTCATTTCTAACGCTTGCAGAACCTCTAGGACAACAAATCAGATTTACAATCTACAAATTCATACAATACAAAAACATACCAAATTTGTTCACCTAAGTGCCAAACTGCATCTACTTTTCGAGATTAATCCAATGATACAGTATATCACAAAAGTAATAACACCCCTCACATTTCTGTAGATATTTAAGTATATCTTTTCATGGAATAACACTGACAAAATGACACTTTGACACAATGGAAAGTAGTCTGTCTGCAGCTTATATAACAGTGTAAATTTATCCTTCCCTCAAACAACAAAAGTGAGTACACCCCTTAATGAAAGTTCCTGAAGTGTCAATATTTTGTGTGGCCACCATTATTTTCCAGAACTGCCTTAACTCTCCTGGGCATGGAGTTTACCAGAGCTTCACAGGTTGACACTGGAATGCTTTTCCCCTCCTCCATGATGACATCACAGAACTGGTGGATATTCGAGACTTTGCACTCCTCCTACTTCCGCTTAAGGATGCCCAAAATATTTTCTATTGGGTTTAGGGCTTCAAAAATGATGCTTGGCCAGTCCATCATTTTTACCCACAGCCTATTAAATAAAGCAGTAGTCATGTTAGAAATGAAGGGTCATTATCATGCTGGAATACTGCCCTGCAACCCAGTTTCCGGAGGGAGGGGATCATGCTCTGGTTCAGTATTTCACAGTACAGTATTTCACGATGTCTGTTCTGAATGGACCCTGCTCTTTTAAAATGCTGGATGATCTTGCCCACTGTGCTGCAGCTCAGTTTCAGGGTGTTGGCAATCTTTTTGTAGCCTTGGCCATCTACATGTAGTCCAACAATTCGTCTTTTAAGATCCTCAGAGAGTTCTTTGAATGATGTGCCACGTTGGAACTTTCAGTGACCAGTATGAGAGAGTGTGAGAGCTGTACTTCAGAATTTAACACACCTGCTCCTATGAACACCCAAGACCTAGTAACTCTCACGAGTCATATGACATTTTGGAGAGAAAATGACAAGCAGTGCTGAATTTTGACATGTATGTAGGTGTGTAGTCTCTTAGGGGTGTACTCACTTTTGTTGCCTGTGGTTTAGACATTAATGGCTGTATCATGTATCATTTAAATTTAGTGAAAGAAATGATAGAAGTAGCTTATGTTTCTCTACTTGCCGAGACAAATTTATTTATGTGTTTCGTGTTAGATATTTGGAAATTGTAAGAAATAAGCATCTTGGATATAAATACTATCAATATTGCCACTATATTACACTGGGGTCAGAGATGTCTCATTTAACAGGCCAATGAAGTATCCAACAGTGTATTAACTCAAGCCATATGGCAATGTTTCCAAGCTTAAGACTCTTTCTAAATGCAAAAAAAACCCCTCATATTTGGACAGTTTTGCCATGTATTGTGACCGAGGGGGCACATGCCTTTTATAGGTTTGCTTTAATTTCACAACAGGTCAAATTCACCTAAGTCATCTGACACTGACCAATATTTTGTGAATTGCACTTGTAATATAGTACCTACCCAAATAATAATAATAAACCTGCCCAAAAGCAATATATTTTTTTGATCATCAGGATATACTGGAAAAGCAATGTTTTTTTTAGAGATTGGACGTCCAATAATCCCATTACCAATAATTCTTAACGGTTTAACGTATAATGCTTTTGGGAAATCCAATAAGTAACATTTTCTGATGTTGGAATGTATAATGCTTTTGGGACATCCAATAAGTAATATTTTCGAATGGTCGAACGTTTAATGCTTTTTGAATGTCCAATTTCTGTTTGAACCACATTGCAATGGATGACTGTTTAACATTTCAAACTGTAAAAAAATCCCCTAAAAATTGGACAGTTGGACCATGGATAGTGACTGAGGGACACATGTCTTATATGTCTTTGCTTTTATTTCATAACAGGTCATATTTACTCCCCCCTGCACCCCTGGGATGGGCCCCCACCCCCTCCCCCCATCAAAAAAGGGGGGTTATGCATGTGCAGCGTCTGGCAGAAGAAGCGTACTAGGCTACTATGGGAATGATGTATGACCACCTGGGTAAAGGTTACTCTGGTAAGATGAGACTAAAATTGGCCATCGCGGAAAACACTGTCTCAATACATCTTATCACTGCAAAAACGCCATCCACATAGTGTAACATTGTGGTGGCAGCATCATGCTATGGGGATGTTTTTCAGCAGCAGGAAATGGGAAACTGGTCTGATGATGGTGCGAAATGCAAGGGTATTCGCACAACTGGTTTCGGTCGGTCAGTGATTTGAGACTGGAACAGAGGTTCATCTGCCAACAGGATAATGACCCAAATCATACTGGTAAAGCAACACTTGAGTGGTTTAAGGGGAAATGTGTAAATTAACTGGAATGGCTTAGTCAAAGCCCTGAACTTAATCCAATTGAAAATCTGTGGTATGGCTTGAGTTTTGCCTTAAGGAAAGGGCAAATCTCCCAGTGGAAAGAAGTGGCAAGCTCATAGAGACTCATCCAAAGCGAATTTCAGCTGTAATTGTCTCATAACAGAATGACAAAAAACAAAGTTATTTAATTTCGTATTCTCTTTTTTGTTGATGTAACAGGGACACACTATGGGTCTTTGCACTACTGCATGTCCAAGGCATGTAAAAGTATGCATTACAAGAACTAGGCATGCGTCTGTGTTGATAATTGACTGACAATATAGCAATGAATGTCTGCCTTTTAGAATGTTGACTAATTTTAACACCCATTGGTGTTTATATATTTACCCATCAGCGTACACAAGTGCTATTTTAATGACACAAACAAAAGGCATAAAAATAGACTGTTTGCTAAGATAGCAATGTGACTTGTGACACTCCTTGTGCAGTGTTAGATAGGGCCCACAGTTTTCTTTCACCTAGATTCAACTTTTATACTTAGAGTAATAACATGCTTGCATCATGTCATGGATAACTAGGCCCATTACATGAAAATTGTTTTTGCAGCTTTAGACATCAAATGTCAAAATCATGCAACAGTTTTCAGGGGTGTACACTACTGAACCTGGTGAATCTCAGCTGCAGGATTAAAAAAGGTATCCTTAATGTCATGTATATTACCTCTGGCAAACGTTTTGCAGTCACATGTGTACCAGCTGATTGACATGGTTTGTGTTAGTCCCACTGTCTTTTTGATGTTTGACTTTGTTTTCTCAGGTCCACTTTTCTTGAGTAATCCATGACAGAATAATGGGAATAACTGTTCCCAAAAAAATGAAAGATTGTTTTCTCCAAGACATTACTGTGGAGATTGTGAGCAGCAAGGAAATATATGGGTCTGCTTTATCCATTACAATCAACAAATTTACAGTGTTTACTTACCTGTCAACACAACCCAGATGCAATGGGTGCCAGGTTTCAGCTAGGGACGTACTAACACTACCGTACCGGGTACGGTTTCCTACCAAAGTCCGGTACGTTTGACATGTTTGGCATAGTTCAGTGTGACACAATACGTAATTAGGGACCTACAATCATCTTTGATGGTTTTATTCAAAGCTCTATGCAAGAATAGAGAAGACCAAAAGGGAATGTGAGGGGAGGGGGGCAGCGAGACAGGGACAGCTGCGGTCATAATTAGAGACCTTAGATTCATGAGCTTTGAGTAAATAAGTCAAAATAACAGAAAAACATTCTTGTAACTGTACCAACCACGCTGTAGAACCGCAGTTCGGCTTCCGGCATAGTTGGCGTTACAGACCATCTCCCCCTAAGGGCTTAAGCAGCGTGCAGCACCTGGCATTCCCCAATGAAGTTTGGCGCCACCGCTTTGTATGCACCAGCACACGCACACTACCATCGTGCGGGTGTCCTGCAGGGTAGGGACAGACTGGTATCCGCACGAAAGGCTGCACTGAGCGTAGCACCCCATCCAGTGGATGCTAGGACCTGGAGGCCACTGATGTCATGACCCATCTTCGCTTGGCGGTTCTGGCTCCCTCAATAGGCCGAGTTGGGTCTATGTTCCCCCGGCTGCGTCTGTTTTCTCCTGTCCACTACTGTCTGTGTTCCTGGCCGTGAAGACCAGTCAGTTTATGTCCGAGTCCAAATTAATGGATCGCGGGCTCGCTAAACAGCTCAAATGCCCCCTCGATTCGTTGGATGCGCTGGTGAATGCTATTTTGCTAGATGGCCGCTGTCTTGCTCATATCTTGTCCTGTACCGTACTGATCACCCTGGTTTTAGCCGGTAACCACCAAGAGCACCTCTCATTTTCCCTTATCAATTCCCCCCAGACTGCAATCAGTTTGGGATTCCTATGGTTGGCCAAGCACAATCCGGTACTTGATTTGCAGCACCACTCCATCCGCTTGTGGAGTGATCACTGCCACACCATGTGTCTATGCTCCGAGGACCATTCTGTTGCCACCATCAATCTCTTGCCCACTCCGTGCATAGATCCTGATTTGCCCAATGTACCAGAAGCCTGTCATTCAAATAAGCCGCACCAAATCCTCAAGTACAGTCCGCCGATGCTGTCCGCCCAAAAACCCTGGTCAGTCTGTATCCTGGGTTCCTTGTTCCGACACTCCTGATCCAGCTCTCATGCCAAGAGGCCCCTTTAGGAGGGGGGTCCTGTTACTACTCCCTCCTGAGCCGCAGGTTTTACAGGAGAGCACGGCTCTGCCCCATCTGGTACACCTGTGGGCCCTTCTTAACTCACGGCTCAGCCAGTAGCCGATGCCAGATTTTTGTGCCTGAACCCTATGTCAGACCTGAAGACAATTTGGGGTCAATCACCCTCTGAGGTCAACTTGGTGTCAGAAGTGCCATTTGGTACAAACTTGGGGTCAAAAGCACCCTATGGTGGCCACCTGGGATCAGAAGCACCCTCGGGTGGTGGAAACTTGAGAACAGGAGGTCTTGAGAGAATCTTGAGGTGTAGATAAGGAGGATTACCAATGGCTAGACTACCATTAGAACCTAAAGACCTAGATCAGGTCTCAAGACTGGGAGTCTGTATTACACACAACCACGGACGGTGGTAGCCTAGTGGGTAGAGCTTTGGACTATCAACCAGAGATTGGCGGTTCAAATCCCGGCTCTGCTAGGCAGCCACTGTTGGGTCCTTGAGCCAGACCCTTAACCCTCACTGCTCCAGGGGTGCTGTATGATGGCTGACCCTGCTGGGATATGCGAAGACAGAATTTTGTTGTACTGTACATCTGTATATGTGTAATGACAAATAAAGATCTTCTTCTTCTTCTTTAGCTCCAGTTAAAACTAAACTAATTAGGCAGAAAAAGCTTGCTTCATGGTACAATGAGCCCACATGAAAACTAAAACAAGCAGCACTAAAGTTAGAATGCAAGTGGTGGCTCAGTAAGCTGGAAGTGTATAAGATTGCATGGAAAGATTCACTAAATGAGTAGAAAAATGCACATTTAAAAGCTAAAGCATTAATTTTTTCTTCCTAAACTTCTTCAACTAAATTCTTTTAATCCATTTGGGATACATTACATGATTTGTGGTGTGTGTGCATTATTTGTGGTGTGTTTGTAGCATTATTCTCTTTTTTTTAGAACATTAACACATTTTCATCCGGAATTAAAGATGCCTTCTGAAACTATTTTATTACTATTACTGCTCAAGCAGCATTATATTCTTGTGTAAAGTGTTCCATAACTTTACATGTGATAAGTGTAGACTGGTAGTTAGTCTGACAGAGAAGATTTCAGTGTTAGAAGGGCACATTCAGGCTTTAAAACTGACTAGTACTCGTGAGTGTTTAGTTACTACTGTAGCAGACTGCCACTATTCCTGAGGTGGAACTCCAGACTCCAGCATTAGAGTCCTCACTGCACTGCATTAGTGTTTCACTGCAGGGATTGGGTTAAAATGTGGAGAACAAAATTTCACTACAAAGTGATGAAAAACGTATCTATCTATCTATCTATCTATCTATCTATCTATCTATCTATCTATCTATCTATCTATCTATCTAAAATAAATGCTCTGGTAATAGGAGACTCTCAGGTCCGACATGGGTGTATTGCAACCCCCATAAAGACACGGTTGTTTCACCACAAAATGACTTGATTTTGGATCATGCTCATCCAATGTGTAAAGTATCTCTGTCTAATAAAATACAGCAAATGTGTCATTTTGAATCAGAATTTATTCAAATTTATCGTCATGTTTACTTGACCCAGTTCCAACTTGTTTACTCAAAGATTTACTTCCAGACATTATACAGCCTTTACTTACGTTAATAAATGAGTCACTTTGCCTTGGTTTTGTAGACAAATTGTTCACATGTGCCATTATTAAACCTTTTAAAAATAATAATAAGAAATGCTCAGAAACTACGAATGAAATAGTTGGTGTTCTTTGGTGTGTTGCTCCAAAACTTCCAAAACACACAATGGACTATTTTAGAAACTGGACTAAATAATTAAAAGCTCAGATATATCCATAGTGTTTTTTGCAAGTTATAGCTTTTAGTCTAATGTAATTTTTGTTGTTGTTGTTATTGAACTGTATAAATCTTGGTACAGGTAGTCCTCGGGTTACGACGGTCTCGGGTTACGTCGTTTCGTGGTTACGACGCTTTATACGGCTCATTCCAA
>JAYDZF010403893.1:0-15005 GCA_034509105.1 Microcambeva barbata
TCACTGCCCCCTAGTGTTCACTAGTGTGTATGTGTGTGTTTCACTGCACGGATTGGGTTAAATGCGGAGAACAAAAATTTCACTGCAAAGTGATTAAAAAAGTATAAATCTCTAAATCTCTATCTCACACACACACACACACACACACACACAGAATAATGTTTCACAGATGCCTTTATTTGTTTAAGAGGAACAGGAGGGCGAGTACGATGTACTCGGAGTCTATGGAGGGAATAATGGGGCGGCAGGCAAAACAGCAGGTTTGATATTTGAAGAAGTAGTAGAGTGGGCGGCGGCACACATGAAAATGAGGAGAGCGGGTATCGACCAGAGGAGCGGATAGGTGACGTTTGTATGGCGTCCGGTTTGAATGAGGCGTCCAGGAATGAACGAATCACTTGGGGGAATGAGCTGCAGGTGTAGTGCTAGAGTAGGAGCTGCGCTTGCCGTGGTTGCTAGGCAATGACTGATGCTCACACTCGACTTCCGTGTTATTGTGCGCTAGTTGCCTCGTGATACCTGCTCACGTCTTAACAGGACCCCCCTCCCAACGGGGCCTCTTGGCACCATACCAGGCTTGTCGGGATGGTTCAGGTGATACTGGCGGACGAGTTCTGGGTCTAGGATGCGTGAACGGGGTACCCACAATCTCTCCTCGGGGCCATAACCCTGCAAGTGAGGTACTGAGTAATTCTGCCATGCCTATGGCACTCAAGGATGCAGTGTACTGTGTAAACTGGATCTCCATCAATGAGTCCGGTGGGTGGAGGGGGTCTGGCCGGAGGGCACAGGGTGGATTGGGTTACTGGTTTGATTTGGGAGGTATGGAAGGTCGGGTGGTTGTGGAAATGGCGTGGAAGGCTGAGGTGGACAGCAGATGGGCTAATGATTTTCTAACAGTGTAGGGGCCAATGAAGCAATAAGCCAGTTTGTGGGAGGGTGTGTGGAGAGGAATAATCTTGGCGGTTAGCCTAACCAACTGACCAAGGGCATGGGGGGGCTGGGACGCCGATGCTGATCAGCTGAGTGCTCCAGGAGGTACGGCTCTTTAGGATGAGTGAACCTCCACACCCGGTGGCAACGGCAGGTATAGCTCTCCACTGAGGGTACTGCCAAGTCATGTTCCTCGGTAGTAAACGGGGGGTTGGTACCCCAAAGAAGCTTCAAAAGGGGAGTAACTGGGGGCAGAGCTCCTGGCCTCGATCTCCTGGTTCCTCGTTCGCACTGCCCATTGGACTGTGTGTGGAAGCTAGACGAGAGACTAGCCGTGGCCCAGAGTGCCTTACAGAATGCTTTCCAGACCTGTGACATGAATTTTGAACCCTGTCCATTGGAAACCTATGGATCTTAAAAACCTGATCAAACAGGATCCGAGCAGTTTCAAAGGCTGATGGGAGCTTTTGAAGGGCAATGAGTCGCACTGCCTTGGAAAAATGGTCCACCACCATTGGGATGACTGTCTTCCCTCTGTATTCTGGTAGTCGAATGACAAAATCCACCACTATATGGGACCATGGCCATCCAGGAGACCGGCAGGAGGCTGGTGGGAGTTCTTGCTTCGATCGCAGACAGGACAGGCGGTTACAAACTCCCGGGTGTCAGTAGACAAGTAAGTCTCAGTACAACATCGTCCGGGGTTGCACTTGAATAGGGAATTGTGACCACACTGGGGGACAGCGGATCTAGCAGAGGAGGGCACATGTTTCAGTCTAGAGGGTTGTGTCCGGGGGTCAGGGCCTCGTCGATGGTGCGCATCAGCTCCCAGGTTAAGCTACACACAACAACACCAGGAAGTAGAACCATCTCTGACTCATAGCTCATCTTCTCCCGTTCACTTGACAATTGTGATAAGGCATCATGCTTGGTGTTGCATGCTCCTGGCCGGTAGGTGAGGGTAAAGACAAAGCGGCTAAAAAACAGTGAGCTTGCCATGAGTTCAGCCTCTTTGCTCCCTGGACATAGGATAAGTTCTTGTGGGCTGTCCAGACAACAAAGGGCTGCTGAGCACATTCCAGCCAATGTCTCCACTCCTCTACGGCGAATTTAATGGCCAGGTGCTCATGATTACCTATGTCATAACTGTTCAGCGGCTGAAAGCTTACGGGAAAAGAATGAGCAGGGTTGGAGCTTGTTGTCTGGTCTGGTGCGTTGGGAGAGAACGACTCTGACCCCAGAGTCTGCACTGCCTGAATCTTTACAGGGTCTGCCTGAATTTCCCCCGGTCTGATGATGAACCCCAGGAAATAAATGGTACTGCAGTGGAATTAACACTTTTCAGCTTTTAAAAAGCGGTGATTTAACAAATGGTGCAAGAGGACCTGGCGGACATGGGAAACATTCATGAAGATTTTGGGAGAATATCAAAATATCATCTAGGTAGACGAACACAAACTGATCCAAGAAATCTAACAGTACATCATTAACTAGGGCTTGAAAAACCGCTGGTGCATTGGTTAGGCCGAACGGAAGGACCTGGTATTTGAGATCTCCCAGGGGAGTGTTAAAGGCGCACCATGTGGTACACCGTAGCCCCTTGCAGTGACTCAATGGCGGAGGTGGTAAGGGGGAAAGGGTAGCAATTCCAAACCGTGATCTGATTAAGGCCTTGGTAATCGATACCAAGGGCCTGAGGGTACCATCCATCTTCTCTACAAAGAAAAAAATTGCACCCAGCAGTGATGAGGAGGGACGGATGAGTCCGGCCGCCAGGCTCTCAGATATGTATTTATGCATGGCCTCTCTCTCAGGCCGTGATAGACTAAATAATCGACCCTTAGGTAAGGAGGTCCTGGTAAGAGATCAATGGTACAATCATAAGGTCTGTGAGGTGGTAGCGAACAGGCTTGATCCATCCCGAAAAACTTTCATGGTACTGGTGGGGAACACCAGACAGATCAGGCTCCTCGGCGGCCACGAGTGAGGAAGTAATGGCAGTGATGGAACAAACTTCGGAGTTAACAAACTTATGGTATGAACATAGATGACATGGTTGTTTTACCACAAAATGACCGAATTTTCGGATCATGCTCTTCTAATGTGTGAAGTGTTTTTGTCCAATAAAATACAGCATGTTTGTCATTTTATATCGAAACATACTACCACGTCTGCAACTTACCCGAATTACCAACAGCTAGACTACTGTTAGAACCTAAAGACTTTGCTTAGGCAACTCAAGACTTGGATTCTGTATTTCACACAACCTACAAAGTAGCTCCAGTTAAAACTAAACTGATTAGGCAGAAAAGGCTTGCTCCATGTTATAATAAGCACACACGTAAACTAAAACAAGCAGCGCAAAAGTTAGAACGCAAGTGGTGGCACAGTAAACTGGAAGTGTATAAGATTGCGTGGAAATATTCACTAACTGAGTATTAAAATGCACTTTTGAAAGCAAAAACATTAGATTTTTCTAGCTTTTTAGAGAGAAATATAAATAATCCTAGATTCCTTTTCGAGACTAACCAACAATGCTGGTGAAATGTAAACTAATATACCACCCGAATATACCAGCGATGAGTTTTTAAAATTCCTTAATGACAATATCGAAAACATACGATTTCAAAGTCACAGTGTGTCACTTTCCAATGTTGAGGTGCATACGCTATAATTTTGGCTTTTCTAAGGTAGTTCAAGAACATTCTTTTAATCCAACTACCCAAGATGAATTATCTATGCTAATTAGATCATCAAAATCATTATCATGTTCACTTGAACCATTTCCAATTTGTTTCCTAAAAGATTTTTTCCAGACATTATAGAGCCTATACTTACTTTAATAAATGCTTATGTACCCAAATTGTTCAAATGTACTGTTATAAAACCTTTGACTAAAAAAAAAATAATCTTGATCCACACATTCTGTTTCCAAACTGATCTGTCATGTTTGTCAGATTCTTGCCGCTACATGTTTGCTTCTGGCTGCCTCTGATTTTACCTCCAGGGCTGGGGCTGTCCACCCAAATATAGACAAAGAAGCAGAGCTTAGAGGTTTGTGGTCATAGAAACTTGTGGTGATAAGGGATATTGGATTGCTGTTTCTCTGTTTCTCCTGCCTGATCACTCTGGTTTGATGACAACTAGTGAGGTGGGTGAAAGCCTTCGTGACTTGCTCTCCCTTTTGTTTATGCTGTAATAGTTAAGGCGTGCCGGAGTCGAAAGCTTCTCTCTACTCTCTGTTTACCCTTAAAGATTTCACTTTTTAACTACATCTTATGCTGTTTCACTCCAAGGGGATAATTCTGATGTTCACCTCCCGAGCCTGCACATCCTGACTGACATGCCAACAACTGCTGTTCCTGATAGATGAGACAGGGCGTGTTGCTCAAAGAATTTCTGAAACCCACAACGGACTATTTCAGAAAACTGGAGTTATTATATAAGAGCTCCTATATATCCCATTTTGCAAGTTATAACTTTTAGTCGTATGTCATTTTAGTTGCTGTTGAACTATAAGTCTTGGTGTATATAATATTCTCCAGTCCACCCATGAAGGACGGTCCCCTGCTGAGTCTGATTCCTCCAAGGTTTCTTCCTCTAATTTTTTTTCTAAAGTTTTTCCTTGCCACAGTCACCCGTGGCTTGCTCAACAGGGTTTTTTTTTGGTTCTTGGTCTGGTGGTCCTAAACTCTGTAAATCTGCTTTGTGACAATGTCATCTGTGCTAGTGATTGCTGCCCCTTTTTAAATCACTGCTTGCCCAGTACTCCACACCAGATTATTGTCTAGTGTACCTCACGTCGCTACTCCTACTTGCTATCCCTTCTCTAATGATATTGTCGTTGTTTGTTTTTTCACTGTCACCTGCCTCCTCAGTCTGTTCTGTCTGTTCGATGGATTTGCTTTCTCAACCTTGTGTTTCGGATTTGCCTGCTCCTGGTTTCACTCTCTCTCTTTCTCTCTCTGGATACCACTTGCCAACCTCCTTAAACCATCACGAGTCAGTACCCTCTTGGGTCACTCCCACTGTGCCACTGCCCATTCAACCCTCTCCCTCTCTGTTACCCACCATCATTGCCAGTCAGTATTACTTTCCAGTCAGTGTCTGGTTGGTTTTTTTTAGTTGTTGTTTGTTTTGTTTTGTTCATTTTTTTTGGGTTCAGAACATTAGTCCATCCATAACAGAATAATATGGCCATGGAACCCTCCAACCCACCAAGAGATGATACTAGGACCCTTGAACACCAACAGCAAAACTGGACCGACATGAGCATTTGCTCCACACCCTTTTGACAAAACTGGGCGAGATCACATGTCGTGTTAACTCACCCACGCCTCCGGACCAGAGTCCTCCTCTGGTGTCCGTTCCGGTTTCGAATGCTCCATTTTCCGCTCCACCATTGACCCCGTCCAGTCCACCCCAAACCCTATCCCTATCGATATATGCAGAGCCCTCATGTGGGCTTCCCAGAACATAATAAGCCCCCAGTCATGTTTTTTCTGCATTTTTTGTCAGTGGTTTTGATCCGTGTTTTGTCAGGACTTGGAAGGCTACCTCCAGGACGAGTTAGCCACTAGAGCCGAACCAGAAAGTCTTCAGGGACTCAATCTTGCAACGGACATTGATGGCTGCATCTTCGAATTGTCGGGTCCCCCTCTCAAGCCTACTGGTCCCTGTTTTCTCCTGTCTGCAACTGTTTGTGTTCCTGGCCTTGAAGACCAGTCTATTTCCATCCTGATTGATTTTGGCTCGGAGTCCAACCTAATCGATGGGGGGCTCGCGGAGCAGATCAAATGTCCCCTCTAATCCCTGGATGTGCCTGTGGACGCCGCTGTCTAGCCCAAATCACATCCCGGACCATACCAATCACCCTCATTCTAGCCGGTAACCACCAAGAACGACTTTCTTTTGCCGTCATACACTCCCCTCTCAGACTCCAATTGTTTTGGGTTTTCCCTGGCTGGCCAAGCACAATCTGGTGCTTGATTGACAGCACCGCACCATCAGTGCTTGGAGCGATATCTGTCACGCCCACTGCCTGCACTCCAGTTTGTTCCGTTGCCGCCCACAATCTGGAATCGTTACTATCTTACACTCACTTCCTCCATGTTCTAGTCACTCCAAGGCGCCACCATTTTTACCAAGCTGGATTTGCGCAACACCTACCATCTAAGCAAAGAGGCTTAACTAACGGCAAGCTAGCTCTTTCTCAGTCGTTTTGCCAAATGGGAGGATACGGGCAACGGATCAGAGACTGTCCCCGGAGTAGTGGTGGGGAGCCTGACATGGACAAGAAGCCCTCACCCATGAGCCAGACCCTCACATGCAGCCCTCCAAGCTCCTGTATGTGCCTACCTCGGCTAGACCTGCTGTCCTACCATGGGTCCACAACTTGCTCTTCTCGTGCCACCCTGGGCGTCATTTTATGGAAGCCCTTCTCCAACAGCATTTTTGGTTGCCCTCTATCTCCTCTGACCCCCGGGACTTTGTGGCCACCTGCTTGGTGCGAGACCCCTCTCCTTCCTCCTGTTGACCTCCTCACCTCTTTGCCCATTCCCGGACAACCTTGGTCCCACATTGCCGTGGACTTTGTCATGGGACTTCCGGAGTCCAAGGGAAAGACTGTGATTTTAACTGTGGTGGACTGTTTCTCCAAGGCCACTCGCCTCATTGCCCTCACCAAGCTCCCCTCAGCCCTTTTCAAGATCCTCTACATTCCAGCTGACATTGTGTCTGACCAGGGGCCCCAGTTCATCTCCCAAGTCTGGAAGGCCTTCTGCAAGGCACTAGGGGCCACGGCTAGCCTCTCGTCCACCTTTCACCCTCAGGGTGTAAATCAGGAGATCGAGGCCGCTTTAAGGTGCATCGCAGCCGATCAGCCCACGCATTGGCATGAATATCTGGGATGGGTGGAGAACGCAACCAACTCCCTCCCAAGTGCCACCACCGGCCGCTCTCCTATGGAGGCCTAACTGGGATATCAACCCCCTTTGTTTCCCTCAAAAGAGGCTGACCTAGCGGTACCCTCTGTGGCCGATCATCTTTACCATTGCTGCCGAGTGTGGAAGCTCACTCAAATGGCCATTCAGAAGAGCCGGCCTGCGTCCACATGGACGGTCAACCGACTCTGCTGACCCAGTCCGCCCTAAACCAAGGTCAATCTGTGTGGTTAGTGGCCAAGAACATCCCTCTCCACACCCCTCCTGTAAATTGGCACCCCACTTTATCAGCCCCTACACTATTGAGAGAGTTATTAATTCCTCTGCTGTCTGCCTCAAACTCCCTCTGCACCTGCACATCCACCCCACTTTCCACGACTCGCAAATTAGACCAGTTTCTCTTTCCACCCAGTTTCTCCCCAGCCCAAGTCACTCCAAGGCATATTCACCTGCTCCTGGACTCACTCTCTCTCTCTCTCTCTCTTGATACCACCTGCCAACCTCCTTTAACTATTATGACAATTGTTGTGGGACAAGATTATACAAAATTCAGGAACAAAATGTAATGAGAATTTGTTTCATTCGCCATTACTTATACTTTACAGTACAACTTAAATAATAAAATATCTTGCTGACAAATATTACATACATATCAACATACATTGATCATTCATTCATAGCATAGAAACGACTCTAAACAAATCCAATTCTAACAATAAATATCAAAGCATATCTTCCTGTTACATTAAAATAAAACCACTATAAACCAGTGTAACATGAACTTTCCACAACTCACATCTGCAGCAATCATTACATTCTACAGTGATTGTCTAACTTCTCTTTACTGGCTGATTGCTAAGCTGGCTCCATCATATGCCTGGCAGATGAGCTAACCCTTTTGATCCTTAGGAATAATAGATGCAAGATGTTCTTTCAGGGCTGTAGCAATGAAATCAGCTGTAGTCTACTGCAGAGAATAAAGTAAAAAAAACTTTCCTTCACAGTGTGTCAACATAGCATAGTACAAGCAGGAGTTGGCACTGTGTGGCAATATCCACTGTGTCACCTGCCTGGATTTAATGAAAATGGGCTTCTACCTTTTGAACAGAAAACATACAGTTCAGTAGCTCATTCTGCAGAGTTTTTGAAGTTCCCCTAAACACAGTATCATTCTCAATGAGCTCTTTTAGCACTTCATAGAGAAAATCAACACAATCCACCAACCCACGATAAATCCCTGGATAAGCCAAGCTCTTAAGAGCCATTTGCACTTTTCTGAAATATGTTTTAAGTCTTGTACCCACTCCTTGTCCACAATGCCTCCGTGCCAGGACTTTGAAATACAGTAAATAGCATTGCTTCCATTGCATCAAGCTAGCCAGTTATGATTGTCATAAGACGAGTCGGAAAAGGTCCAGCTGTAGGTTGTCCTCTGTAAGGGGCTGAAAGGGGAAAAGGGAAAAACAAAACCCAATAGCCAACCACAACACACACACACACAAAGAGAGAACATGGAGAACAGGAATAGGTTCGGGAACAGACAAGAATCTATACCGGGCATACACAGGTAGAACATAGCAGAACAGCTCAGGAACTGACTAGAAACAGGACCGACATGCAAGGACAGAACGTGACAGCCAGCTAAAAAACCAGCCTAGGACAAGACCGGATATACAACGGCAGAACATAGCGAACCGCTCAGGAACAGACTCAGAACAAAGCCAGGCGCATGTCGGCATATCATAGCAGACCATTCAAAAACAGGCTTGGAACTTGATTGTGTACATACCAGTGTATCGTAGGTCAGGAGCAGGCTAAAAACAAAACCAAAATAACAGACAGGTCAGGAATAAACTGGAAACGAGATCGTGCATGTGCTGGAACCAACAAGGAACACAGAGCCGACAGGAGACGGAAAGCCATGAAACGCTCCGGCCCCGATTGGCCGGCAGAGGGGAGTTTATAAAGAGCCATGATTAATGTAGATGAGCTACAGGTGAAGGTAATTGCAACTGAGTGAACTTGGAGGGCCGTGGTTACTGGGAAATACAGCCGGTTGAACTCAACTCCTAAAAGCACCCCCTCCTAACGGGTGCCTCTCATTACCCTAAATAGATAGAACAAAAGGCTGACAAGGCACCAGGAGGGTGGGGGAGGTCTGGAACAGAGGGAAATCCTAAGACGGAACCTACATGAGAATCTCCAAACAACCTGAAGGCATATTTTTGGGCTGTGGGAGGAAACTGGAGAACCCAGAGGAAATCCACATGGACCTGGGGAGAACATGCATTGGACAGTATATAAGCCAGTTTTAATAGTTTTAGCCATCTCCTTCAATGTTTTCTCTGCTTGTACACTGATTTACATACTGGAAGTAAGAAAGGAGAAATGGGGGGTTCTTACAAGGTTCAGTGCAAGTCAAAGTGCTGTCCACGCTCAGGTACAGCAGAACAGCGACCAGGATCAGACGATGGGCGGTGGGTGCTGTCCACCTTCAGGTGCGGAGGACTGTGTCCAGGATCAGGCTGTGAATGGCGTCTGTCAACCACTCTCAGGTACGGAGGACTGTGACCAGGATCAGGCTGTGAACGGCATCTGTTGTCCACCCTCAGGCACGGAGGACTGTGACCATGATAAGGATGTGGGCAGCGTCTGTCATCCACCCTCAGGTACGGAGGACTGTGACCATGATCAGGCTGTGGGCAGCGTCTGTCGTCCACCCTCAGGTACGGAGGACTGTGACCAGGATCAGGCGATGGGCAGCATCTGTCGTCCACCCTCAGGCACAGGTAACCAGGATCAGGCTGTGGTTCGGAGAGACATAGCGAGACGACGTGGCCTGAAAAACGCAAACAACTAACTTAGGGATCTAACTAACTAACTTAGGGATCACTTAGGGAGCGTATGTGAAAACGGAAAAGAAAGCCAAGCACCGACACGAAAAAACGGAACAGAAAAACATGGAGAACACTCGCACGACTCGCTACTTAACAACAGGAAACTCACCGCAACGAACACTCATGTTCACAAATGCTCCCACACAAGAGAGTGGAAGAACGCCGGCTTAAATACTGATGCTGATGAGCCTGATGTGTATCACGTGTGCGCAGTTAATAAAAATTTATTATAACATTATGGTTGAAATGTTTATGATTAATTTTAAATACATTTCAGACAGTGTCAGCTAACTATAAATTGAACATTTAACATTATCAGGCTCAGAACCACACCACAATCACTGGGGAGATTGTTCAAACTGTACTGATGAAGCTCTTAATATTCCAGTTTCCCCCTGTAAAAGCTAACAATGCTTTAACTTGGTCATATATGTCATGGAGCGGTTATATACTAAACCCATAGGTATAACCAGTAAGCTATTTCATGAATATAAATCAAATTAAGTATTTTATCAACTATAAAAAAACATATATTCTGCTTTGAAATTTATTTAAATTGGTAGTAATATTTTAAATAAAATATTTAGTGTAGATAAAAACGTAAAGTCTATATTCTCTACTGAGCAGAGTATCTAGAATGCTTTTTGACTGTTTAACATTGTTAATATCCTAAATTAAATGTACTGCCACTTTTTTTAAAAACTAAGGTTGCTTAACACAAGTCAAATAATCCTTTGTAGGATTTGAATAAACTATGGTTTACAGTATGCTGTTTGTTTTTTCAACCACTTTTATTGATCGGAATAACAAATGTTAAATGACCGTGGTGAAGTTAGTTTTATATTTGATATTCGCCTGACATTCAACTTTATATTTAACGATATGCTGGAAATTCTCCTCCATTGGGAGCATCTAAAAAAAGAATGAAATGATTAACTTGAAGCATGGACAGTACATGCATGGACAGTACAAATGAAATAATAAATTACTATAATTTAAGACAGAAGTACAGTAGGTCATTCATACATATAAACAAATAATCAAAAATCATCAAACTTAAATCTTGATTAAAGGAAGGTTGTAGTACAACAGATGTACATAGTTAATTAAAACATGAAACAATTACCAAAAATCAACAAAGTCATATTTCAACATCAGTTGTAGTAGTCACTTTTACTAGTTACTACAACCACAATTAAAAATAAAAGTCCTCAACAAAAGTACAGTAGGTAATTAAAACATGAAAAATCTGGGACTGAACACACTGGGTACACCGAGGGCAATAAACAAGGGTCCAGATCAGAGAGTCAGTGAGAGTCAGAGAGTTTTTCTTGTCATTTCAGATAAATACAGGTACATATTGAAACAAAAACGTTCCTCCAGGACCACGGTGCAACATAGAACAAAAGTGCAAAACAGTAAGATACACAGTGCAGATACACAACAGTACAATAAATACAAAAAGGCCTATAACAAATACAAAAGATACATCGTAATCTAAACATTTCTAAACAACTAATTTAGAGACAATACTAGAGACGAGTGTTGGTCAGCAGCTGAGATAAAACATATTAACCTGCAAAAAGTTCAACAATTTGTGCAAGTTGCAATAAATGTGCAGAGATGCAGGTACTTTGTTCACAACAGATTATAAACATGTTTGTGTGTGTCAGAGTGCAGAGTTGAAGAGTCTGATGGCTTGTGGGTTGTGTTAGTCCAAACAACAGTCTGGTTGTGTTAGTCTGGTTGTGTTAGTCTGGGAAGATAGTGCGGTATCTCCCAGATGGCAAGTGAGCAAACAGTCCATGTGATGGATGTGATGGATCCTCAACAATGTTTAGGGCTTTGCGGGTGCAGCACTTATAAAACAATTTCCATGAGTGATGGAAAAGAGACCTGAATGATCTTTTCAGCTGTTCTCACTACTTTGCAGAGAGTCTTGTGGTCTTACGCGGTGCAATTCCCAATCCCAGTAATGCAGCTATTCAGGATGCTCTTGATGGCTCCTCTGTAGAACATGGTGAGGATGAAAGGTGGCGGGTGAGCTTTCCTCAGTCTCCTTAAAAAGTAGAGATGCTGCTAAGCTTTCTTGGCCATGGCAGTGATGATGAGTGTCCAGATGAGATTCTCCAACCAGGTGGACAACAAGGAATCTGGTGCTTTTGATGATCTCCACAGAAGAGCCGTCACGGTTCAATGGGGAGTGGTCACTCTGTGTTATTCTGAAGTCAATGACCATCTAATTTGTTTTTCCAACATTCAGAGATAGTTTATTGACTTTACACCAATCTGTTAGCCATTGTACCTCCTCTCTGTACGCTGACTCATCGTTGTTGCCAATGAGTCCCAGCATTGTCGTGTCATCTGCAAACTTAATTATGGAGTTTGAGCTGTGCCTTGGGGAGCTCCAGTATTCAGTGTGGTGGTGCTAGAGTTATTCCTGCCGATCCAGACGGACTGAGGTCTCCTGGTCAGGAAATCCAGGATCCAGTTGCAGCGAGAAGTGTTCAGGGCCAGCGTGCTAAACTTTCCAATTAGGTGCTGAGGAATGATGGTGTTGAATGCAGACTTGAACCTTGGACATAACTGAAATGGACCAAAACTCTAATGGACACTTAGACGGAACTGGATCAGGCTGAAGCTCAACTCCAGCACACATACCACACAAGAGATGATAATGGCAGGCAAAAAGTGTTTATTGAAACCAGATAGGCAATGTACTGTGGATAGCAGGTGAAGTGGCTGTTCGGCCAGGGAAAGGAACTTGGACCTGGGTGGTGCTCAATTGCACTGTAGATTAAGACCGGTGGCAGCTTGGCAGAGGAATGGTACTTGCTAGCACAGTGGCTAAACATTGACGGCAGCTCAACTAAAGAATGGGACTTTGATCATGCTTGGAACTAGGAGAAAAGAAAAAACTATGGCTCAAACTAATGCTCAAAGAAGGAATTGGCAAAAACGAGGGGCACATATGCAGCACCAATTAGGCTGATCAGAATCAGGGACGTGTAATCAGGACCTGAGTGTGTGAGTGGAAACACCACATTGCCAGGCAACGAAAACCAATTGTTTATTTAATCAATTTTGTTGACGACTGACATTCAGCTAGATAAAAAGAGACTCAGCAGCACTGGTTGTTGAGGATTAGCTCTTAGCCTAGCTAGATAAATTGATCTGAATTTTAGAGTGACTAGCAAATCAAAAAGAAGTTTTGGAAAAGACAGATGTTTGGCAAAGACAAACATCTACTGTCCAGAATGCTGGTTGTTATATTATACAAGAGTAATCAGTTAATTGCAGAAATCAGGCAAATTAACTGAGGCAATATATAAAAAATAAAAGATTTTTTCTATAATCATACTTCACTAATTAATTATCTGGTCAATTATCTCCATCCATGAAAAGAGTTCCATAAGATTGTTGAGTTATTAAATTAATTTGACTGAAAAGTAACAAAATATTACTGTGTTTATATTTTTCACCCTGAAGACGCTGATGCCAGAAGCGAGGGAAGAGAGACGGACTGCAGGTTAGGCTAAGACCTAATCCTCAACAACCAGTGCTGATGAGTCTCTCTTTATCTAGCTGCTGGTCAATCGGCAATAAAATTAATTAAATAAAGCAGAGAATACAGATGAACTTTACAGATAAGGCTAAGTATA
This sequence comes from Microcambeva barbata, assembly GCA_034509105.1. NCBI lineage: Eukaryota > Metazoa > Chordata > Actinopteri > Siluriformes > Trichomycteridae > Microcambeva > Microcambeva barbata. The sequence goes on from JAYDZF010403893.1 coordinate 13,435, forward strand.
TGGGGAAGAGATTGTGTCTACAAAAATCAGGGTTTTTGAACATCTGTAGACATTCTTGGGACATACTGGACTCTGGAATCTGGAATAATTAAATATGTAAGGTAGACCTTTTTACTAACGGAAGGAGTTTACTACTGTCCTCATAACAGCTGTTCACATCCCACCACATGCTGACGCTAAGATAGCCCACCAGAAGGAGCTGTGAACATAGATGAAGATTTTAACCATGATGAGCTCAAGGCAGTACTGCCCAAACTACCCAAAAATTTTAACCAGTCCCACAAGAAACAGCAATATTCTAGACTGGTTGTACATAGATTTCAAAAGAGCTTGCAAATAATGGACTTTTTGAGTAACTGACCAAATATTCATTCATGTTTGTATTCATAATCAGAAACACAGGGACATTGCAAAGTTGTGTACTCAGTCCAGCCATCTTTATATGAATATGTATAGAGATTGGTATATAATATTGCACAATCACTTTTCAGTTTGATCCTGGTTTCTGCTCTATTGTGCATGTCACTTCACTTTGGACACATTGCACTCCACTCTGGTGTTTACTATTTGGCATAGTAATTTTTGTTGTTTTTAGGCTCCAGCCTCCTACCTACATTGCTTAGCCTTGGTTAGGTACCCCAATAGTTCAAATGTGCTGTTATTAAACCCCTGATTCAAAATAACTTGATCCATTATTTCTAATTTAGGATAATTACAAACCTTCAACTTGTCTCAAGATTCTGTTTCTAAACAGTTACAGGAAAACGGTATTAATGGAAATTTTCAGTCAGGATTTAGACCCAATCACAGTACTGAAACTTGATTAAGAGTTTTTAATGTCCTCTTATAATGCTTGCATCCCTTTTCTTGTTCTATCAGTGCATCGTTTGATTCTGTCAATCATAGCATTTTACTTGATATATAATATTTTACTTGAATATAGAAAATTCTATAGGTCTTAAAGGACAGCTGGGCGGCACATGGGTAGCACTGTCGCCTCACAGCAAGAAGGTCCTGGGTTCAAATGGGGCAATCTAGGTCCTTTCTGTCTGGAGTTTGCATGTTCTCCCCATGTCTGCGTGGGTTTCCTCTGGGTACTCAAAGACATGCTACTAGGTTAATTGGAGACATTGAATTGCCCTGTACGTACCTGCCTTTGAATGGTCTAGTTCTGTAGGCTACACAACCATGGGCTGCTGACTGGACTGGACTGCTGCTGCTGAGTTGTCCAAAGTTATGGTCTCTGATTAAAGTAAATTTTGCATTTCCTTTGGAAATCAAGGTCCCAGAGTATGGAGGAAGAGAGTTGTTTGGTTTTTTTTGTTTGTTTGTTTTTTTGTTTTTTTGGGGGGGTTGTTTGGTTTTTTGGTGGGGTTTTTTTGCAGATGGCATTGCTGCTTGATTAATCGTATGAACCTTTTAATAAGTCCAAGCTTTTCATAAGTCTTTAATATTAATATATGCTGTCTGTCAACTATTACAAACATGACTTCAGAAAACTGGACTGATTATTCAAGAGCTCCTATTTATCATGTTTTTTGCAAGTTACAACTTTTCGTCTTATGTAATTT
>JAYDZF010409543.1:0-14935 GCA_034509105.1 Microcambeva barbata
CATCCATACATTGCCCTGTGAAGAACTTAAAATTCCATATAAATTTTACCCACTTAGACGCACAGTATCTTATGGACTGGGAAATACACCCCGCAAGAAGCGCTCGACAGGGCAGAAAGTGCCCAACCGCAATGAGCCATCACGATGTTATTGCACACACAACAATGATGAGGCATGCTGGTCATTCTGTCAGACACCAAAGTCATTAAGGTAAACACACATTATACACCAGTGAATTATGCAAAGTGAATTATGCAAACCAGACCTAAGTGACTAGACATTCCACATTCATTCATTCAGCCAGAGCAACTTAGTATGTGCTACTAAGCTTACACAAGTTTGACTCTATTTTTGTAGCAATTTCAACCCTGAAGAGATTCAGGTTTTCAGGGTAACTATGTTCATATATCCATCTCTTTATTCAGATGCAAAGCAATGCATGACTGGCCATGATTGTGCCAGAAAGAAATCTAAATATTACCTAGCTGCAAAGACAAGGGGGATTAAAAGGTAAGAGAAGTCACAAAATCACAATATAGTAAATAACCTAAATTACTTTGCTGGATAAATTGAAACAATTGATTAGGATATTAACATATGATGGCATACTTTTGGTTATTTAGAAATAACACTTGCATTCAGTTGTTTTTATGTACATAAAGTGTGGATTATAGTGTCCCTGAATGTAATCTGAACCTATACTCTCATATCTGGCCTGGTGGTGAGAACTGGGCTTGTGATCAGAAGGTTGCTGTTTTGATTCTCAGAGCCGACAGGTCACGACTGAAGTGCCCTTGAGCAAGGCATCTAGGCTCTCACTGCTCACAGACGCCGTGGTTAGGGCTGCCCACCACTCTGGGCACGTGTGATTACAACTTCCTAGTGTTCACTAGTGTGTATATGTGTGTTTCACTGCACATATTGGTTTAAAATGAAGAGGACAATTTTACTGTGATTAATAGAGTATTCTAAATCTAAAAAATATTCTAGTCTCAATAATTTATGATGTCCAATAAGTTTTATCAACAATATTTTGTTTGTGCTTAGAAGCTTATGTTTATTCTGTATTTGAGAGCTGACATTAGTATTAGCAGTTTATTATTTTGTTGTTGTTTTTGCTTTATTGTACAAGTTACTGACTAAGCTTTTGTTTGCAGGACTGATGAAAGAATGGACCTCTCAGTTGAAAGGGATGCCTCAAAGCTTTACCCCATTCTGGAGAAATGGAGAGCAATGAAACCCACTTACTTGGGCTGCAAACTCCTACGGCAAGAAACATGGTCCTAAACCATGTGTCACATCATTTTTAAAGCCATTGGAACTTCTGCTAATAACTGATAATGAACGGCTTGCCGAAAGAGACTATTGTTATTCTTTTGAAACTCTTTGGGTTTGCTAAAAGTTTAAAAGGAAGACAGGGGAAAACAATACCCGTTAAACAATCAGTAAACCAACAAACTGAAAGTTACTCTTAAATATTTTTGCAATAACACATTTGGACACAATTTTGTTAAGTGTTTTGTTAACTGTGTTAACTTGTTAACTGTGACCTTTTGTAACAGAGACACAGCATAGAAAGTGCTGACGTGGACCTGCTAATTGCAGAGTACTGATTGTCAGAGTTTTGTGTAATGTAATGTTAATATTAAATATAATTTCATTATCCTATCCAGTATGTTTAATTGTTTTTAGAGGTGTTGAACTGTTAAAGCTCTGAAACTATACTCAATGCAAAGGCATATTTATTGAAACATTTATGTTAAATAATACATAATTTTAAGCCATATTGGCCCAACTGATGATTTGGTATTATTTCTGTGAAATGTTAATACATCAATACATCACTAGTGGTTTGCATTGTTTGAAATAAAACATGTTATTTAAATTGTAATTGTTTTTGTCTTTTTGTTTATATTTTCATCATGCGGCAGTCCATGGTGAAGGATTTGAGATTAAATAAGGTTAACCACGACTAATGCCTAATTCTTTGACTAATGCATGGTGGTTAACAAAGTGCAGGATGGAAGTACAGTTGTAAATTCTCAAGCAGCTGACAATTACAATGTCACTGATGACTTAACGGATTGCTAGTCCAGTGTCTTAACTGGTGAGCTGACACTCTTAATTGGCTGCTTCCAATAAATGTGAGAGATTTGGTGAGTGTGTGTCATATAATTTCACACTGAATACCTGTATACAGTCAATATATACATTAATGAGGTTATTTTAGGTTTAGGTGCAGACCCAATTTACCAGGAAAGCCTGTAATATTCTATATGTACATTCGCATATTTAATATTCAAATTCAAAACAAACTGCTCAATTTTACAGGAAATGTGCCAAAAGTGAATTGTTTACAGGGATATGAAAAACTTAATACCTACTGATGCAGCTTTGAAAAGACACAAAGGCTAACTCATATTAAGCTAAACATGGTAGTCTCAAAGGACTTTAGCAGTGGCAGAAGTTGTTAAAGCTTGAATAGAAGCTGCACAAACATAATAGCCCATTCTACTAAAAGGAATCTCCTCAACTCAACAGGAATTCAGATTGCATGGCAAGAACAATGGTTAAAGCACAGGGCGAGGCAGCTAGGTTTTGGCTTCTGATGTCCCAGAGTGTTGCACACAAGCGGCCAAAGCTACATGAAAAATCACCCACATATACACACACACGCATGTTTTCATGCAGAACCTGAATTAATTGCGATATAAATGTTCTTCATTGTTAATACATTTCTTTACATAGACTTATCTCATTTACATATATAATTGTAAAATATATGTAAAATATGCAAAATTGTCCAGTATTCAAAAAATGTTCAGTATAATGTTAAATTAACTTTAACTTACAAACCCATTTTCCAGTTGGGGGATTTGGTAAAACACAATGAAAAAAGTTCTTTTGACCCTTGAACTGACAATTGTAAAGAAAAAGAAAATATCTCCAGTATGTTCACATTTATTGTATTTTGTAAATATAAATACATTTATAATTTGATGACTGCAACACAAATTAGCTTGAAACGATACTTGAGCTGCTTAACAGTTTGTTGTTGTCATTGCATGATTTTTCTCTTCATGCGCCACCATACATAATACAAGGTGGATGTAGTCTGCAGACAGATCAGTCAAGCACATTATGGCAGCATCTAGCTGAAATAATCATGGATGTTCCAGGAAAAGGTGTTGACTTGATAGAGGCATCCCAATATGTTATTGTTTCCTGTGCAGTGATATTAGACAGCGTCATACACACAATGTTTAACTTTAACTCTTCCACAATCAAAAAAAGCTTAAAATCTTTTTGGAGTGGTCAGCCTGTCTCAGATTGGGGCACATTGCTTTTTGAATGCTGAAAAGTACTGAAAGGGTTTAATTCATTGTGTTATTTCATTTGGAAAGCCCCTGATTGAAAATATTTCTATGAGCATTTTAATGTCAATTCTGTGAAATCATATTGGAAAAGAATAACTGCTAAATAAACACTCACAGTCATGGACTGGCCTCCACAGAGATTAGACCTGAACATAACACAAACAGTATGGGTACACCTTGACAGATAAATAAAAGATAACCAAAATTCCAAAACAAACAAAAAAGATAATCATATTTAAAATATGCTTACATTTACAACATGATGTGCTTAGTGTCAAGTATGTATGTCTGTATAAAACACCTTGCTTTTAATTTTTCTGGGCATCTTGTCAAATTTTGTTTGCATTTAATTGGGTTAAATCATTCAACATACTGCCTTGAATGTTTAACCCTATTTCAGTAGTGAACATGCATGCACATAGATTTTGCTATGCCCCTAGTCATTTCTATCAGCAGTAAAAATATTTTAAATGCCTTTCCATGAGTTGGAATGCTGAAAAGATCCAATGAGCAAACATTACTGTGTTTGCATGTGATATAATATGGTTTTGGCAATTTGTAAAAAGTTATTACTCTAACTTACTTTTATGTTTCGGCTCTTGTATTATTCTACCCTAGTTATTAAGAGTTACAACTGGCTACTCCATGACAAAAACACACGGTCTTGTTAGAATTTTGTTACAGTTACTTACAATATTGCTTAATCTTTCAGTTCTTATTTGTTGAGTTTCATTTGCAGATAATTCTTCAAATTATGTGGTTTACAGTTCTGTGATGGCTTTTGAAATTACTTTTTTCCTTTTTTGCTGAAAGATCTTGCCAGTATATTTTACATACATTACAAGGAGAAAAACATACAATTCCTCCTCAAAATTAATCCACTGACACAGTGAAGATTATTAATATTAAACCATCCTCATCATCAGGGATCTACCTTAATTCTTGAGGGGACTGTAATCTTTGGGTCATAAGCTTATCCTTTTTATGTCAAACAATATATTGATCTATAAACGAATCACAGCCAAACCTTTCAATAAATTGTGATTTACTGGTAAATTTACTGGATGTTGGCTCAAATCATTGCTCTCCTCTCTTGTTCTCCACGTCCTTGTGTCTGCTCAAGGATCTCCTACTGTCTCAGCTAAGACAACTCAGTAATGCTTATTCTTCACCCCCTGGTGCGCCTCTTCAACACATCATCTAAAGCTAATTATTTTACTATTGCACTATTTGCATTATATTTTGTGTAGTGTTCCCTGTTCACATATATTCTCTCTATCACTAGTGATAACTTTACATGTGGTAGGTGTAGACTGGTAGCTAGGTAGTTAGTTGACGGAGACAAAGAAGAACAAGTTCTCCCTGCTCGTCCCACCGTGAAGCCTGTTAAAGAGGTGTGTGAGTTAGCTGGGTTGATGTTTGATGCAGTAATGTCCTCTGGTTCCTAACAATTTTGGACCTGGTGAAACCTACTGGAGGTTATTGTCACTGAATTTCTGCATGTCTAAATGGTGGTCAGAAAACAGCATTGTGTTTGTAGACAACTGGTCCACTTTTGAGTGCCTGGTCTTTTGAAGCGAAATGGTATCCACGCCACACTGGAGGATGCTGCTCAAATTTCTTGCAACATAGTTGACAGGTTATATTCGGATAGGGTACCGGCAGATAGTGGTAACTGAATATCCAGAGCAAACAAACAGGCTTAACTGAGTGTCTGCGAATCTTTAAATCCCAAAACATGCGACTGTGTAAGCAAAAACATAAACAAAAAGTATGTATTAATAACTTAATGAAAGTAATGTATATAAACGAGTAGCATAAAAACAATAGTAAAATAAAAATAAATTAGAAAATGAAACATACTATTATGCATGCTACTGCAGCAGCATTCATACACAATTTACCAGAATTACCAAATGTTAGATTAAAATCTAAACCTAAAGACCTACATCAGGCAACTGCAAACACCTGCAGTCGGTATTCCACACAACCTTAGAAAGAGGATATTCAGTTAAAATTAATTAGGGAGAAAAACTTGGTCCATGAAATAATGAGCACACACCGAAATAAAAACAAGCAGCACAAAATGTATAACACAAGCACAGCACAATATGCTGGAAGATTGTGTGGAAAAATGTATAAAAATGCACATTTGAAGGATAAGCATCATAAAGCATTATATTATTCTTCCTTAATATACTTAATTTACTTTTATTTAGCCATGGTTATGTACGCAAATTGTTCAAATGTGCTTTGATTAAAAACTAATCTTGATCCACAAATTCTGTCTAATTTGAGGCCAATTACAAACATTTCATTCGTCTCCAAGATTTAAAAAAATACTTTCTGTACAGGTATGTTCTTTTCCATAAAACAGTATAGATCTATTCAGTATTGAAACTGTATGATTAAAGGTTTTAAATTATTTATTAATTTTCTCTGGTAGTGGGTGTGTCTCTTTTCTTATTTTATTACATCTTAATTTAGCATTTGATACTGTCATTCAACATTTTATGTGATAGGTTAGAAAATGCATAGGTGATACAGGACTTGGTCTTTCATGGTTTCAATCTTATTTAACTGACCGCTCTCAATGTTTGTAGGTTAATGATAAATGCTCAGTTTAATGAACTATGAGGTATAATAAAACTTTTTTTTCTGTCAATTGTACGAAATATCCAAATAAACTGATTAGGATGTGCTTTATCTAGAAGCAAGAATAAAACCCAAATCACTCTGCCAAAAGTACAAAGGAGTTTATCAGGGGCATGGAGTGGAAGGTTTTAGACAGGCCAAGTAAATCTCTAGACTTAAACCTTTTAGGACATGCATGTTACCTACTAAAGAGGAGTAACTCCCTAAAACTACCACCAACTGAAAGAAGTTGCAGTTGAAGCCTGAATGAGCATCACAAAAGAAGAATGCAAAAACGTTGTTATTTTGTTTTTTTACCTCATAACCAGCACTACATTTTTCATTTTATTGCAGACCTGATTTTTTGGAGGTATAATTACAGATGAAATTAAGTTGATCAGATAGAACATGAAATATCTGCAAATTAAAATAAGGATCACTACTTCTATTATTTTTACGTTTTCCACACTTTCCTAACTTTTTCTGAAATCGCAAAGTGTGTTTAAGTTATCAATGTGTCTTTGTACTTTGGGTCAGTGTATGAATGCATTTTACCATTTTTTTCTGTTCGTAGTTTGAAGAATTTGTACCTGTAGGAATGTATCTTTTTTGTTTGTATTGATATTATAGACTATAACGTTGACATTCAGGAAGTGCAGTGAACTCCTACCTAAAACATAGGTTCAATGTCTAAGAATGTAAATGAATGATGAGCTGGAATATTGGAGGGGAAATAGTTCTGTCCACACAGTAAGTGAGAGGAAAACTGACACCTTTATCACCCCCTCCTCTTGTCTTCTCAAGTAGTTAGTGCATCCTGTTTCAAACCCATTGCTTTTATTCTGACCTCCACATCCGCAACAAGTTGCTGTTTGCTCTACATCTCACATAGTTACTCTTTTATCTCCTAACTTTAACTCTTAGTCAGGACACTTAGCCCTCACAAAGTACAAGACTGGGCAGGTTTCCTAACTAAACCAAAAATGTGTGAACGTAATGAGCAGCTAAATAGATCATGTTTAAACTCATTTCTTTTTTCAGAATATATTTAAAAATACCACAATATTTTCAAAATTATTACAGTTATGGCACACAGCTTGATAACTTCATCATCATTAACACAAACAACCGCATGACATTTTTTTAAAAATTCTGCTGTATGTTTCATTTAAATACCTGTTGTACAGAACATTCTAAAGAAATATTCACTTTTGGTTAAATGCTTTCTTTGTATATGTTTTCATGTGTATGAATATAATGTATGTATGCATGTGTAACTGTGTGTTTTTATCACACTGTGGAAGCTGAGCCACAGACAGGTGTAGGAACTTCTTTGTGTGCATGACACAGAAGTGACAATAGGATTTTTAATTATGAACATTTAGTCGCAATTTTCGAAACTGAAACAATATATTTTTAAACTTAGCACATCATCCTTCATTAGCAACAATAATATTAATATTAACAACAACAATAATAATGATATTAACAACAATAATATTATTTTATTGTTCTAAATAAAACCATAGACTTGTTGCATGTCATTGATTATGTACAAAGTTCATCAGAGCGTAAACAATTATTTTAAAGAAAATAAGAGAAAAAAGCTGTAAACCACCGCAGGAGTCTGTTTATGGTCCCTCCTTGTACCATGTCAACTATTTTGTATCTCTTTGTAGAAAGAAACAATTCTACCAGAACCAAAACAAACAGTGTTTTAGAGCTCCCTGTCATAGTAAGCCTGTGAAGACAGACACTGGCTATGATCCATGCACATGAATGATGTGTGCCTAAGGGTAGTTTAAATGGGGTTCATTAGTTAGGGGAGGAAAGGTTACAACAGTCCTCTAAATTCCTCTTTGTAACACAAGCTAAAGTTATTTTAACATTAAACATTATTTTAACAACATTAAATACAGTATGTCGAACATGGGATTTTAATTTAGCTTTTTACACTGTGTTCAATGACCCAATGAATTTAAACAATTAACAAAAGTATTCACTTGATTGTTACCTTACATCTTGGAATAAAATGGTTTGTTTGATGGTTTGTATCATTTCATTTATAGAACATGCCTACAACTTTGATATTTCAAATTTGATTTTTTTATTGTGAAGCATACCTATTCACACACCCCTCCTCTTTTTGTGGTAATTACAACTGTTTCCCAGTCCCTGCTGCTGAAAAACATCCCCACAGCATGATGCTGCCACCACGTTTAACTGTGGGAATGGTGTTTATGGGGTGATCAGATATGTTGGTTTTGCACCAGACATAGCATTTCCTAGATAACCTTTCTCCAAGGTCTCTCAAATCCCTTTTGTCAAACTCAAAATGAGCCTTCCTAGTTTTGTCTGTAAGTAATGGCCATTGTTCTATACAGCCCAGCTCTTTGAAGTGTATGGCTTATTGGTCAGATGGACAGATACGCCAGTCTCTGCTTGGGAACTCCTTCAGAGTAACCTTTGGTTTCTGTGCTGCCTCTCTGATTAATTACTCTCTCTTGGCAGGTTTGTTGTGGTACCATGTTATTTTTATTTGATGATAACGGATTTGATGGTGCTCCAGGGGATACTTTTTTTTATAACCCAAACCTGACTTCTACTTCTCTACAACTTTGTCCCTGACTTGTTTGGAGATGTCCTTGGACTTCATGGTGTTGTTTGTTTAGTGGAGCCTCTTGTTTAATGGTGTTGCAGCCTTTGGGGCCTTTTAAAACATGTGGTGAAAACTGGGGGTGAAAACTTTTACAAAGCACATATTGCTCAACATCAAAAGATTTTTCAACAACTACACATTGATTTGATACACAATAGTACTTGACAGGGAGATGCTTATTTTTGCAGTTTTTGTTGCTCCAACACATTTTCTGAAACTATGTCTCTTTCTTAAAAAAATAACACACCAGCCAAAACATGCCATACTTGACATGGAAAACCAGCCAGCTCCATATGATGAAAGGGACAAGATTGTGGGCCATTTCCAGCTCTACTTTCAGCACCTTCTGGACCCTCAGCCTACCAAAAAATTAGGTATATGATGATCTGCGTCTGGCTTCAGGGTGCCCCTTGTTCTAGGGCTAGACACCTTTGTTCTCAGAAGGGAGCTGAACTCAATGTCAATGTTTGAGATCCAAATTGTCTAGAGAGAACCCATGGCTTGTGGGCTAGAAGGGTTTTCTAATCTCCCAAATCTAATGTACACTCCAGGCAGCAAAGTGCCAACTTAAGCAGATACCCAACATCCTGTGCCTGCTGGGTTTGTGGTAATTTCACCAGTACCCACTGTAGATATGGTCCGGGCCCCAGTGCCCTCTAACAATGCTTATGACCGATTCCATGCAGCAAAGTGCCCACTTCAACCGGGGGGTCCAGTTCAGTTTCCACCAGCTTTGGTCCAGTTCAGTTTATGCCACACCATCTTTGGCCAATCAATCAGTTTTGCCCAGCTAGTGTTATTAGTCCAAGTCTCTCTGTGTCTTTCACCCTCCAGCCACCCAGTCAGAGTCGACCAATCCCCAGTTTTCAGCAGTTATGTTGCTGGCCAAAGCTGATGACTTCACTTTGGGGTCTGTGTAGCTGACCGACAATGTTTCTTCGGGGTCGCTAAAGCTGAGTGACAAGTGTCCAGTGCAGGAGGGTGCTTCTGACTCAGAGCCTGCACTGCCAGTGGATCTCTCACCAGTGTTCCCTGGGGGTGTACCTTAACTTTTGTTTGTGTTGCTGTTGCCAGCTTCCAGACTCTAATAGACAATTTGCACTGTCACACAGCCCCTTGTGTGTTCTGCTTTGTGTGCCTGCTTACCTGCCACACTGACCTCTACTGCAGCAACACAGTGCACACACAGACACACCCTCCTTCGTGATTGGTCCCCACCGCCCTGATTGCCTGCAGCTACTCATATTTAAGAGCAGCTCAGAAAGATTATGGCCTTTATTACATGTAACTGTTTGTTTGAGGTTGCTCTGCCCATTTCTTTGACCTTTGTAATTGTGCCTATTTGCCTGACAAATTAGTCTGTCCATCTCTCTATCCACCCTGTCTTTTCCGGTTCTCAGTTAAGTTCTGCCTTTGGATTTGTTTATTCTGTTGGTCTGTGTCTTAGACTTGGTTATCTAACCCTGTATAATTTGTTCATTTTGTTAAAGTTTATTCCTCCCAAGTTTTGGTAAAAGTCTTAGTGTCCATTGTTCACCATTGTCTGTGTGTAGCACGGTCCATTCAGGAATTCGGTTCAGTTTCCGTTGACTATGTATCTGTTTGCAGCCCTGATTGCCTGTCTTGTGCTGTGTGATTTTGAATATACATTAAATATGTTTCCTCTCCACAAATGTGTCAGCCTTGTTTGTCCTAGCCCTCCAAACGTTACATTGTGAAAACTTTCCTGTAAAATAACAGTAATGGATGTTATTTGTTGTAAATATACATTTAGGGAACATTGAGGCCAATTCCCTTATTTTAGCCAAATTCCAAAATATAGTTGGGCCTGACATAAAAAATGCATATGAGATATAAGATCAACATTTTAGCTTTTATTTACAGGTATTTACATTAAATTGAATACACAGTTCAGAACCTAGCACATGTTGTCTGAAAACACCCAATTTTACTTGTGAGCAAATGTTTTGAAACAGATAAACTTGAAATAGAGTAAGAATGAATGAATAAGAGCCATATCTAGTTGCAAACCATTAGCTTGTTATAACTGCATCAAGCCTGTGACCCACTGACATCACTAAACGTTTGCATTCTTCTTTTGTGATATTTTTCCAGGTTTTCACTGCAGTCACTTTCAGCTGGTGTTTGTTTTAGGGAGTTACTCCTCTTTAGGAGGTAACATGCTTGTCCTATACGATCTAGAGATTGACTAGACCTGTTTAAAACCCACTCCTGATAAACTCCTTGTGTTTAAAAGTGAGTTAAGAATCACCGAATCCATTTAGTTTAGTATTTTTTTTTTATATTGGCAAATAAAATGTTTCTGTAGATCCTTCATTGTTCATTATACTGCATATTTGGGATCAGGAACAAATCCTTTATTTTACCAAAATTCCATCACATTTGGTAAAGGTTAATCATTCTCTAATCAGTCCAAAAAACGTTTCACAGAATCTCTGAAGCTTGTTTCTGAACATCTTGCTAATTAATGGTTTGCATCGTCCGGAGAAACCTCTGTTCATCATTTACATTTTCAGCATTTAGCAGACGCCTTTATCCAAAGCGACTTTCAGTAAAGTTACAGTGTGAGCAATGAGGGTTAAGGTTAACTAGTCCTGTATCCTAACCACTAGCAGGAAGTCTTCTGCAAGCAGTAGATTGTGATACATTCACTCCTACCCTCTGTATGTTGGTGCTGATGTCACTAACGAGTATTTTATGGTCTTTTTTTAAAGCACACTTAATGTTTCTCCTTGGTATATCTGTTGGCCATCTGCTACATCAGGACTTTCTATTAGTCATGCACTGCACAAAGGTGGTCTTTATGGAAAAGTGGCAATAAGAAAGCCATTGTTAAAATAAAACCATATAAAGTCCTGTTTGCAGTTTGCCAGAAGCTATGTTGGCGGACACAGCTAACATATGTAACAAGGTGCTTTGGTCAGATGAGACCAAAATTGAACTTTTTGGCCAAAATGGTGGCAGATAATTTACACTGCACATCACTCTGAACACACCGTCCCTACTGTCAAATATGGTAGTGGCAGCATCATGCTCTGGGGCTGCTTCTCTTGATGGGGACAGAGAAGTTGGTCAAAGTTGATGGAGAGGATGGAGCCAAATATAGGGCAATCTTGGAACAAAACCTGTTGGAGTCTACAAAAGACTTGAGACGGTGGTGAAGGTTCACCTTCCAGCAGGACAACGACCCTAAACATAAAGCCAGGGCTCTAATGGAATGCTTTAAAACAAAACATATTAACGTGTTAGAAGGGCCCAGTCAAAGTCCAGACCTAAACCCAATAGAGAATTTGTGGCAAAATCTGAAAACTGCTGTTTACAAATGCTCTCCATCTAATCTGACTGAGCTTGAGCTGTTTGCAAAGAAGAATGACACAAGATGCTAGCATGTCAGATTACGTCTCCCATTTCAGTTTGTAATATGATTTTTTTTTTTAATTTCGTAAACCAAAATATGTAAGGTATGTAAGGTAAACCATTTGTAAGTATATGGTTTTCTGTATTGGAAACAGAAGCCTACAAAACATTCAAAGGAGAATTACAGAGGTACAGTGAGAAGACAGCAACAAATAGGCCAATATTACTAAACAGTTAAGGGTGTTAATAATTTTGACCATGATATTGAGACAGTATACTCATGGTTCTTGAAACACAACTAGTTTCACTAGGTTTGTAAAAAAAATCAACAGAACTTGCCATATTCCTAAAGGATGGAGCTTCAATCATAGTTAGGTACTTCACTGACACACACATTCTGGCAGATGGCTTACTTACCAGATTAATCTGTTGAGTGATGGGTGACTGAGTGAAGAGAGGCTGTCTAGGCTGTTTGAAACAGGACAGGAGGCAATGATTAGATGTCACTCAGCCACACTGACCTGCATTCTTTTACATATCTAACACCCCCCAATCAGTCATATACCTTGGGCTCTAATGCTAAGCTAAAAAATGATTAAAAAAAGAATGCATAGGACAATACAGCGGTCACCTAATAACCATATTAAGAATTGACGTCTAGCAGTAACTACTCTTAGTGAGACATGAATTCCTAATTTATCCAGCATTTATAGCTGACAGTTGGATGAAGAAGGAACCTAAAAGTCTGTGAATTGTTCAATCCTTAAACTTTTATTTAACTGACATTCCCTCAGTCAAAGCCAATCATGGCCGTGTGAACCAATGCAAAATGGATAACCTTTAAAACCTTTAACCTCTATGGCCACATGAAAATACATTAATATTTTTTGTTCTTCTTTTGGCTGCTTCCATTAGGGTCACTCCTGCAGATCTGGAGCCACATTATGCATTTGGCATAGATTTTACGTGAGATACCAATTCTGACCCAAATTTCCCTATGTTTCCAGACTTGTAACCAGCACTACAATCCACTGATTTTAGCATACTTGTTGGTAGGTACATTTCAGTGTCTCTAATGCACCTGGCCATATGTTTTTGGAGGAAACGAGGGCACCTGGAGGAAACCTACGCAGACACAGATGGAACATGCAAGACTACCTTAGCAGAGATTCGAACCCAACAGTCATATACTGATTTGACACTGATTTGTAAACATATATATATATATATATATATATATATATATATATATATATATATATGTGTGTGTGTGTGTGTGTGTGTGTGTGTGTGTGTGTGTGTTTATATACATATATATGGTATACACATGCCGAGAGTAGGGAGCAGCCCTAGCCATGGCGCACAGGGAGCAACAAGGTTTTTCTCAAGGGCACTTCAGTCGTGACCTCTGGGAATTAAATGTTCTAATTACAAGCCCAGTTCTCAAACTACCAGGCCTTAAATGTTTCAATTGTGGATTTGTCACTGACTATAAAAGTCATTCAGTGCAAGATGCTGAACCAATCCAATGTTGGACTTCAAAGACAGAACTGTATAAACTTTTAAGATTTATAAAAGCTCATTTATGGTAATTGATTTATCTGTCATCCAGATTATTTAAAAAAAAGCTCAAACTCTGTTTTAGTTGAATGCAAGAGGTTTCTGTACCATGGCACAAAAGGTGATGCTAGATTGCAGCCACCTGGAAGCACTTATTTAAGGTCAGAAGTCGAAACTATTAAACATGAGTGACAACAAGAATTCATAAACATACTGCCAATAATCCAAAAGAAAAAACAGAATAATGTGCCTTATCTGCCATATCCCTCAGTAATTAAATAGGTAATTTTAAATGCAATTAGCTAATTAGCAGCCTACTAGATCAATTTTTTTCTTAAAAAAAAACACAGTTTGAAACAATCACATACTATACTGTTTAATATTTCATATTGCATGTACATAATGCACATGTCATAAAGTACATAAAGTTAATGTATTGCAAAAACAACAAAAATGATTAGTGAGGGGAACCATTTGTTTTGATAGCAAAACAATGTCTTGCAAAAACAATAAAAATGATTAGTGAGGAGAAACAATTCTTTTAAATAGCATAACAATCAAAATGTAGATTTTAGGTTGGATGTCCCATAGAAAACATGCCAAACATCTAGACGGTATTTGATTTAAATTGTATGTGGACTGGTCAGGAAATCAAAACAGAGAGAAAAAATAAATTTATAGGAAAATAAAAAAGAATTAAAACTTCCATGTTACTATATTCTTACAGTTAGTGTGTATTTGTATAATGGCAAAATGCATCCCTAGAGCCATCAAAAACCCATCTGAAATTAGGTTTATTAGCATAAATGCTATATTTTAGTCTGAACACCCTTAGCCACCTTTGAGGCAGCCGTGGCCTGGTGGTTAGAGAACTAGGCTTGTGATCAGAGGGTTGCTGGTTTGATTCCCAGAGCTGACAGGTCATGACTGAAGTCAAGGCAAGGCACCTAACCTCTAACTGTTCCCCTCTAACTGCACAAAATTTTACTGCAAAGTGATGAAAAAAGTATAAATCTACCTTGGTGTGACACCTGAAGAACAATTTTAAAAGCTTCTGTATATACATACAGCCTTTACTCTATTGTGGAGATTTTTATGTATTAGAATAGAATACAATAAAATAGAATGCCTTCATTTGTAATTCCACATATACATATGTACAGTACAAAAAATTCTTTCTTCACATTTTACTTCACTTTGGAAGCTGAGGTCAGAGCACTGTGTCACAAACACAATCAGTAAGCTTGAAAATTGTGTAAATGATATAAAAAACTGGATGTCCTGTAACTTCCTTCTGCTAAATTCAGACAAAACAGAGGTATTACTT
>JAYDZF010409648.1:0-14934 GCA_034509105.1 Microcambeva barbata
GAGCTGGGATAGGCTCCAGCATCCCTCCCCGACCCTAATTAGGATAAAGGGAAAGATAATGAATGAATGAATGAAAAAATAAAGAAGGTTTACATTGGGCATACAGTGTTGGGCTTTGTTACCTCACTGTTAGGAGTGGAAAGTGCCATTGCCTTCAATGCCTGGCAATGCACATTTTTACCATTCTCTCCAGCACTGATTAGATTCACCTGATCCTCGTCAGGCTAATCAGTGCCTTCAAGGTCAGTTTACTCCCTTGTTGTCATTACCATATGTTAGTTCTGCATACTCTGAGCATGTTTATTTCCCTGTGTTAACATTGTGTCATTCTCTGCCCCAGTTCTCCTGTCAGTTACTCAGCCTCCAGACATCAATGGCAACTGCCGCTCTCAACCCTGGTTCTCTGATAAGTTTTCTCTGCCTCTGGACATCCATGACAGCGACTCTTCTCAGCCCTGGTTTTCCAATCAGTTTGTCTGTCTCAGGACATCAACGGCAACTGCCGTTCTAAACCCCGGTCCTCCTGCCAGTTCTCATGTTCCCGAAGCTACAACAGCTGCAAATCTCTGTCCCAGTTCCACCATCAGCCACTGACACTTACAGTCCCCCTTACAGTCCACACAGTCTATCGTGTGTGTGTTTGTGTGTGTTGACATTTGGGTTCCCTATGTTGCTTCTCCGAACACTCACAACCTGGAATTAAAATGGACTGTTTGCATCATTTCATTTACAAAACATGCCTACAACTTTGAACATTTGCAGACAACAAATAGGACAAAATAATATAAAACTTCAGTGCGCAAAACTATTCACCCTCTTAGTACAGTCAGTACATGTAGAGCCAACTTTTGCAATTACAATTGTCAACAATTACAGCTGCAAGTCACTTTAGATGAGTCTCTATGAGCTTGCCACATCTTGCCACTAAGATTTTTTTTTTGCCCATTCCTCAAAACTGCTCCAACTCCTTCAAGTTAGATGGTTTCCGCTGGTGAACAGCAATATTAAAGGCTGACCACAGATCCTCAATTGTATTCGAATACATGGTAAGAATATAATGTAACCAGGAACTCGTGAGCACACGAGTGGTAAAATTACACACGTAATTCAAATAATAAATGTATACCTCAGTCCCGGAGTCGGTCATCCAATATGAACCTCGAGGTTAGCCGGAGGAACTTTGCTTTCGTGAGAGCTTGGAGCTGTAGAAGAGTTAACCTTGGAGCATTATGTCACTGAACTTCTTTGCCCATGTGAGATTCGCCGTTGTCCGATGCAAACGTTGATCGACGCTGGTCCTTTTAGAAGAGAGGCTTCGAAGCACAGTCAAATTCAGCGAACGGCACTACTTGGCCCATTTCGTGAATACCAAATGACTTGGTGAATGCTCGGTTCAGAAGAGTCGATTCTTGAAGCTTGAATCAGCTTTCCAACTTAGTCCACATCATACATGCGGGGAGTTTAAAATGAGGAGTAACACGCTGGCATTTTTCCGAACTACGAGAAAAGTCCAAAACTCAACTCAGCACTGAACTGGAAACTCCGCTCTGAGTTTTCCTCCAAAACTGCTCAAAAACTAACTTGAACACCATCTGCCTTGAAAACCAAAAAAACCTGATGTTGGATGCTTAGTACTCGGTTCAAAAGCTGACCACGTAGGGGTGATCCTGCCAGAAAGTTAACCACTAGATCTTCCAAAAGTAATTCTTAATATCCCCTAACATGATAAAAGAACATACATAGAACACAGTTGATAGTAAATGGATTAAACAGGCCTAATGTAAGTCTTACAATATTAAGTAACATGCAATACTGAGATTAATCCACAATCAAAGACATTTACGGGTAACTTCACACACTGCGGCATAGTGAATATATAAGGAATTCCATTAAACATGAGATGCATATACATTATATAAGTATATCAATATAACAAGATCTTTGGTAAGTCTCTGTGTCTGTGAATTGAAAATACAAGGACTTTTACGACCCTCCTGGAATGTATGTCTGTAGACTTTTCCCTGCAAAACACGTACACAACCCCCTTTTGTTCTCCTCTCCCTAAAAAGGTCATCAGTTAAGCGTTGCTGTCCACAAAATGTCCAGCTTCCATTAAATGTATTGGAACATACGATTTCAAACCTTCCCAAAGCAAGAAATTGACTTGAGACCTTCCCACTGTAGAAATTCTGTCTCTAAAGAACTGATGATCATACCGCTGTGGTTAAAGGAATTAAAAATGTATGCTCATGCTCTTTAATTTAGAGGAGATAGATAGATAGATACTTTTTTAATCACTTTGCAGTGAAATTCGTTCTCCGCATTTAACCCAATCCGTGCAGTGAAACACACATATACACACTAGTGTACTACTACATAATAAAGAATGCATGAAATCATTACCACCTCCAAAATGTTCTAATTTTATTAAAATCAAGTATCAATTAATTATTATGTACACTGGAAGAAAAGTAAATATGGAATTTATTATAAAGCAATGTAAAGGCTGTACAATTGACATACTGTGATAACTATAGCACAGTGCTTCAAAATAATTCTAAAAAAAAAAAAAAAAAAAAAAAACTTAATGCAGATGCAGATTTATTTTTCCAGCAGGACTGTCCACACTGCCAAATATACCAAAATCATGTTTAATAAACACAGTATCAGTGTGCTTGATTGACTTACAAACTGACCTAAATCCTCAAGGGTATTAACTAGAGGATAAGGAGATACACCAGACCCCACAATGGAGAGGAGCTAAATTTAATAAGTTGTCATACTTCCAACAAGTCAGCTCAAAAGACTGGCCACCAGAGAAATGCAAATTGAAAGGAGCATATTGCTGTCTGTCTAGCCAGGAATTCGCCAGCTTCGGACTCAGTACAACAGTCAACCTTCCTTTTCACTTTTTTTAGCCAAACTGATGTCAATTAGTTTCAGTGTGAGAGTGTCAGACTTTAACCCATATCCAGAAAATGAATGCTGAAATGAGTTCTAAATTGCCTCCAATTGCAATTTGCAGGTTTAGTGACAGAGATTTAAAAAGGGTCTGGTACCACGTGTACAACAATGGAGACTTGTTTAAAAATTATCAACACATGATTCTTTACAAACCTAAAAATAAATGTTTCAAGGTGAGTTTGGATGTAAGTCATTGCATATAGAAGGTTCAATTAAATAAAAAATGGTCACACTAAGTTTTAAAAACATGATATTTTGTCAGAGAGCGTGGGGTGAGTCATTAGATGTCTAGCAGCACTGCACGCTGTAGGGATATCTGGCACTCTTTTTCATGAACTTGGATAAATAATTTTCCCCCTTTGCACTGAAAATCAATGCAATGCAAACTTACTAATTCTGACACCATTTGTACTAGCATCATAAACTCTCATATAACACAAAGACTCAATTTGTACATTTGCTTATTTATATAAATTAGAATATCATGTCATATCAATATTATGTATTTCAGCCTTTTAATTCAGAAAGTGAAACCTACATAGATTTGTTACAGATATTATCTTAAAAGTTGATGAGTATAGCCAATTGAAACCCAAGTCAGTAACTAATAAAATGTGAATATTGTAAATGGCCAGCAATAATCTAATAGTTAAGGTACTGGACTAGTAATTAGAAGGTTGCGGAGTCAAACCTCACCACTACCAGGCTGCTGTTGTTGGGCCAATAAGCAAGGCCCTTAACCCCCAATTGCTCAGACTCTATACTGTAACTACTGTACTTTAAGTCACTTTGGATAATGGCCTGCTAAATGCTGAAAATGATACTAAAGAATCATGTCACACTACAATCAGCAACTCAAGACATAAACCTGCAAAGGTTTTTAAGCCTTTAAAATGGCCGTTTAATCTGAGCAAAGTGCTGCATTATCGAAATTATTTTAGCAAACGGTCAGTGAAACATGGTGCTGGCACCATCATGTTCTGGGGATGTTTTTCAGCAGCAGGGACAGGTAAACTGGCCCGAATTGAGAGGACCATGTATGGTGCTACATACAGGAACATTCTTGAGCAAAAGCTGTTTTGGCACGTCAGTCATTTGTGACTGGGACAGAGGTTCACCTTCCGGATAATGGATAATGACCCAAAGCATACTGATAAAGCAACACAAGTGGTTAAAGGAGAAAAGTGTAAATGTATTGGAATTATCAAGTCAAAGCCCAGACCTTAATCCGATTGACAATCTTTGGTCAGACTTAAATATTGCAGAAACTATTTAGGTTGGTATTTAACTATTTACCTTGAAGGATGTGGATCAGTTTTGAGGAATGGGCAACAATACCAGTGGCAAGATGTGACGTGCAGCTGTAATTGCCACAAAAAGTGTTCTACAAAGTACCCCCCCACACACACACTTATGCAAACATAAGTTTTCTGTTATTCTGTCCTACTTTCCGGTTAAAACAAATATGTAAATGAAATGATGCAAACCATCAAACAATCCATTTTAATTCCAGCAATTTGAGACGAATCAAGTGTGACGCTACCAGGAACCCATTATCTTACAGTTCTGTGATATTCTAGAACCTACCTTGAGTACCAAGAAATAGATGATGTTCAGTGCTCAGAGACATGGCCAAGGTTGTTTATAATCCTCACTCAAACAGATAAAAAAAACTTAATTGTCTTATTAATTTATTAATATACAAATACATATATAGTGGGGCAAAAAGTATTTAGTCATCCACTGAATTTGCAAATTCTCCTACTTAAAAATATAAGAGAGGCCTGTAATTTTCATCATAGGTACACTTCAACTATGAGAGGCAAAATGATAAAAATCCAGGAAATCACATTGTAGGATTTTTAAAGAATGTAATTGTAAATTATGGTGGAAAATAAGTATTTGGTCACCCACATACAAGCAAGATTTATGGCGCTTACACCTGTAACTTATTATTTAAGAAGATCCTCTGACCTCCACTCATTACCTGTACACCTGTTTGACCTTGTTAACTTTATTAAAGACACCTGCCCACAGCCTCAAACATTCAGACTCAAAATCAGGCCAAGATTAAAGAGCTGTCAAAGGACACCAGGAAAAAATTATAGACCTGCACCAGGCTGAGAAGAGTGAAACTACACTCTACAGACTGGCATGCACGATAGTGTGAATAAATCAACTGTGGGAGCAATTGTAAGAAAACTGAAGACATACAAGACCATTGACATTCTCCCTTGATCTTGGCTCCCATGCAAGATCACAATCCGTAGGGTAAAAATGATCATGAGAACGGTGGGCAAAAACTCCAGAACTACACAGAGGGACCTGATGAATGACAATTCGGGCAACAAAGGAGTGGCTCCGTGAAAAGCATTTCAAGGATCTGGAGTGGCCTAGCCAGTCTCCAGACCTCAACCCATAGACAATTTGTGGAGAGAGTTGAAAGTCTGTGTTGCCCAGCGACAGCCCCAAAACATCACTGCTCTAGAGGACATTTGCATGGAGGAATGGGCCAAAATACCAGCTAAAGTGTGAGCAAACCTGGTGAAGATTTACAGGAAACTTTTGACCTGTGTCATTGCCAACAAAGGTTATGTTACAAATATTGCACCGAACTTTTGTTTTTGACCAATTACTTATTTTCCACCATTATTTACAAATAAATTCTTTAAAAATCCTACAGACATCTCTCATCATTTTAAGTAAGAGAACTTGCACAATCAATGGCTGAATAAATATATTTTTTTTTTACATATGGACAGTTGTTTAACCTACTGCCTGGCTGTTTAGTATTACCCTGTTTGTTTCATTGTCATTTGTTTTAGTTTGTCTGTTCTGTGAGCTAGTTTGGCATGTGTTTAGGGTAGTGTAGTACTTTGTGTGAAGTTTAAGTTTGTGCATACCTTTCTTTTGTAATTATTAATAACTGTCATTGTTTTCTTTACATCTGTGTGTGCCCGCCTCTTCTGTCCATCATAGCCCTCACGTTTATTACAAAAAAAATCCCCTGTATAAGGGGAAATGTATTTTTTGTCATTGAATTCTCTGTGAAGCCTGATGATGGCTACATGAGGTTTCCTCAAATGTTTCCGCTTAGTAACTTCTTTTGAGGGAAGCAACCCGTTTGTGGGCAGTTTCCTTCTTCAGCGGTGCTGCTCATTCTTGAGCTAAGAAGCTTTGGTTAAAGAAGGGAGCTGAGCCAGATTCCCATGGGTAAAAAGCCATGAGTTGTAGGCTGGGAAGGTTTCACAATCTCCAAAGCTCAGTAGATACCCAGCATCCAGTCCCCGCTGGGGATATGAAACTCCCCCAGTGACCATGGTGGATGTAGTCTGGTCCCAGTGCCCAGTAAAAATGCTTGTGA
The DNA here is from genome assembly GCA_034509105.1 of Microcambeva barbata. Classification (NCBI taxonomy): domain Eukaryota; kingdom Metazoa; phylum Chordata; class Actinopteri; order Siluriformes; family Trichomycteridae; genus Microcambeva; species Microcambeva barbata. Next base: position 6,329 of record JAYDZF010409648.1, read on the forward strand.
TCATCCCTAGCCTAAAGGAGAAACTCTGCACAGAAAAGCACATGCTTCTTGTCAGTCACTTCTTTTCTGTCAGGTCTCATCAAGCTCCAACAGTCCTGTTTATACTTCAGAATATCCATGTATAATTTGTGAGTTTCTGTTAGCTCTCTGTTGACATATCCATCATGTAAAACTGTGTGGTCTCCCTACAGATGTTAAGACACACTCGGGAGCCTCAAAGGAACAGACACACAGACACAGGAGGGAGGCATTGACCGTTGCCAGGCGACCGAGATGAGCAGAGATTAGCGGCTCTTCCTCTAATGACACACCTGCAGCGTATCTGGGCTCGTGATTGCGGTGTGTTCTTAAGCCACAGCTCATTCAGTAGTCCACGCCAGATAATTGAATGGCGTGCTTCGTGTCGCTACTCCGCTCTGCCTCTTCTGAAGTTTCTATTCAAGAAGTCTACCCGGATCGGAGTTCTGTCATTCAAAGGCTTTTCCTCGGATCATTCCTCGGCTCGCCGATCAAACTTCAATCCTACACCTGGAACCACCGGCATCTGCACTGTCACTCACACCCACGAACGCCCTGTCGAGGACCAGTTCCCTCATCATCGGTCAGTACCCTGCCTGGTCAGGTCCGGATGCGGCGTCGCCCATTCATTCTCGACGCTCTGCGAGGCCGAGGCTTCCTGAGCGATTATTAACCCCCAGACGTGCTCTTACAGCGACTTTATCCAGCGTTTCCGGTCGGTGTTCGATCATCCTGATCACTCTGGTAATGCCGTTGTATGCCTCCTACGGATTCGGCAGGGAAGACGCTCAGTGGCCGAATTTTCAGTCGAGTTTAACATTCTAGCGGCATACTTTGATTGGAACCAGTCTGCACTTTGCGCAGTATTTCACCAGGGTCTGGAGAGCTATCTCCATGATGAGTTGGCCACCCGAGCTGAGCCGGAGGACCTCCGGGGCCTTATCGATCTAGCAATGGCCATCGATGGGCGTATCCGCAAGCGCAGGAAGGAGAGACATGCGCCTCAAGACAGAGTCGAACCCTCCATCACGCCTTCCTCTGACATCCCTTCCCGTCCTTCCACTCCTAGTTCTCAGACCCAACCGGCTAAACCGATGCAGCTATGGCGCATGCGCCTTTCCTCAGATGAATGGAACCACAGGTATCAATCTGGTGCTTGTCTTTATTGTGGTACTCCGGGCCATCGTCGCGATCAATGTCCGGTCAGACCAAAAGACCAAGCACAACAAAGAGTTTAGGGGCATTGACGGGCAACACTCACAAGTCCCCCGTGTTCCGCTTCCTGTTACCCATGACATCTACATGTCTACATACCCGACCAGGAGGGCGTATCCATTGTGGTGCTTATAGACTCCGGTTCTGAGTCCAAGCTAGTGGACCGCGGGTTCACCAACCAGATCGGGTGTCCCCTCGAGCCTTTGGAGAATCCCATGGGCGCCTTTTCCTTGGACGGCCACCGCCTCACCCGTATCACGTCCCGGACTACCCCAATCACCCTGGTTTTAGCGGCCAATTATCAGGAGAAACTTTCATTTGCTCTTATTAACTCCCCACCGTGTTGGGTTTTCCCTGGTTAGCCAAACATAATCCCGTGCTTGATTGGCAGCACCACACCATCCATGCCTGGAGTAATTACTGCCATGCCCATTGTTTGCGCTCCGGGGTCTGTTCTGTCACTGCCACCGCTTCTTCACCCACTTCCTCGGAAGAACCGGACCTACTGCAATTGACCTACTGCCCGGAGCCCCCCTACCTAAAGGCCGTCTGTATAGTCTGTCTCAACCTGAGAGGGAGGCGATATATTTCAAGTATATTTCAGAAAGCTTGGTGGCAGGGCTTATTCGTCCCTCCTCGTCTCCGCTGGGGGCAGGATTTTTCTTCGTCAAAAAGAAGGATGGAACATTGAGGCCCTGTATTGATTTCCGAGGTTTGAACCAGATAACCGTTCGAAACCGCTACCCACTTCCTCTCACCTCCTCAGCCTTCGAGTCACTCCAAGGGGCAACCATTTTCTCTAAGCTAGACCCGCGCAATGCTTACCATCTGGTGTGCATCAGTGAAGGAGATGAGTGGAAGACTGTGTTTAACACCCCCCTGGGGAATTTTGAATATAGAGTCCTACCCTTCGGGCTAACTAATGCCCCAGCAGTCTTCCAGGCCCTCGTAAATGATGTGATATGTGACTTCTTAGATCGGTTCGTGTTAGTATACCTAGATGACATTTTAATATTTTCCAAGAGCCTTGATGAACATGTTTCCCATGTCCGTCAGGTCATTTAACGTCTCCAGCTAAACCGACTATTCCTCAAGCCTGAGAAGTGTTCCACCGACATTACATTTGTTTCCTAGGTTTCACTATTCGGCCGGGCGAGATCCAGGTGGACCCAGCAAAGATCAAAGTGGTTCGTGGCTCCAACGTTTTCTGGGGTTCGCCAATTTCCACCGCCGTTTCCTCAGAGGCTACAGCGCCCTTGCCGAACCTCTAACCTTTCAGTTGAACCAGGAGGCCCAAGCCGCCATTGAGGAGCTGAAGAGACGATTTACCTCTGCCCCCATCCTAATTCAGCCTGACCCTAAGCTCCAGTTGTAGTGGAGGTGGACGCCTCTGACTCGGGGGTTGGAGCAGTTCTCACCCAGCATATTGGCCACGACAACAAGCTCCACCCCTGCGCATTCTTTTCCTGTAAGCTCTCCATTGCGGAATGCAACTACGATATAGGCAATCGGGAGCTCCTGGCAGTTAAGTTGGAACTCGAGGAGTGGAGACATTGGCTGGAAGGGGCCCAGCAACCCTTTGTCATCTGGACAGACCACAAGAACCTGTCCTATGTCCAGACGGAGAAGAGGCTTAACTCACGGCGAGCTCGCTGGGCGCTCTATTTCAGCCGCTTTGCCTTCACCCTCACTTATCGGCCGGGGTCGCGTAACACCAAGCCCAATGCCTTGTCGCAGTTGTTTAGCGAACGGGGAGAGACGAGCGATGAGCCAGAGACTGTCCTCCCCCCCGGAGTAGTGGTAGGGAGTATAACATGGGGCTTAACCCGCACTATCGAGGAGGCGCTTATTCAGGAACCGTATCTCTGTACGCAGCCATCCGAACACAAGTACGTGCCCACATCAGCTTGACCCGCTGTCTTGCAATGGGCCCCTAGTTCGCTCCTCGCCTGCCACCCAGGTCGCCACCGAACCGAAGCCCTCCTGCGTCTGCATTTCTGGTGGCCCTCCCTCTCTGCTGACGTCCGGGAATTTGTAGCCGCCTGTCATGTCTGTGCACGGGGCAAGATGCCCCCCCCTGTGCCCTGCTGGTCTCCTGTTGCCCTTGCCCATTCCTGGAAGCCGTGGTCGCACATAGCTATTGACTTCATCACAGGGCTGCCTGAGTCTAAGGGGAAAACCGTGGTCCTTACTGTTGTGGACTGCTTTTCCAAGGCTACGCGTCTCATAGCCATAGCAAATTCCCATCAGCTCTTGAGACAGCTCAGATCCTCTTTAACCATGTGTTCAAGATTCACGGCATTCCTGCTGACATTGTATCTGACCGCTTGGGGCCATAGATAGCCTCTAGTGCAAACGAGTCAACCAGGAGATTAAGGCTGCCCTGAGGTGTGTTGCGGCCGACAAGCCCACACAATGGAGCGAATACTTGGGATGGGTAGAATACACCACAAACTCCCTTCCATGTTCCACCACCAGCCGCTCCCCTTTCGAGGCCTCCCCCAGCTGAAGAGACTGACGTGGCAGTACCCTTGGTCAGTGATCATCTACGGCGCTGTCACAGAGTGTGGAGACTCACGCGGACGGCCATCCAGAAGAGCCGCACTGCCTCCGAACGATCGGCCGTCAACCCAGTCTGTACTATACCCTTGGTCAATCTGTGTGGCTGGCTGCCAGGAACATACCCCTCCACACATCCTCCCGCAAGCTGGCACCCCGCTTTATTAGACCATATACCATTGACAAGGTCATTAACCCGTCAGCTGTCCGCCTCAAACTGCTCTGTCACATGCACATCCATCCTACCTTCCATGTCTCCCAAATGCCCCCCGCCCAAGATCCTCCATTGCATCATAGGGACCAAAAATGTTTAATATAGTAGATTTTACTCTTTTATTATTATCATTATTTAAGTCCAGTAGTTATTAACAGCCATATCCATCTGGACACTTTAGGGTGGTTAAAGTGCTAGACTATTGCTGGTTCAAACCACCATAGACAGGTTGCTACTTTTGGGTCCTTAAGCAAGCCCCTCTCATCAAACAATATACTATCACAGAATTGTACACATTTTAATTAAAAAAAAGAATAATAAAAACATCTACTAAAAATTTAAATGAATGTTCTATTGAGCAACTGACTTAACACTAGAAGCCCTAAGCACTGGTCTTTTGACCGCTGGGTTGTTTTACAAGAAGCGCCAGGTTGTTATAACCTACTTAAAGCGTGGCTGGGCAATCATAAGACTGTTACTGCCACATAATTGCCGCTATATTATGCATGTTATATACAAGTAAATTGTTTCTGTATATGCTCAGCTCTCAATTGTTCATTTAGACAAATTTCTTTAGAGCGTTTACAGGTAGCAAAAAGGATGTTGACTCAATGGAAGTACCAGCAAATCAACACTGATTCAACATCCCTCTGTTATCTAGGTTTTGTTTCCAATCTCTCTGTTTATTATTATGAATACAAAAGTATTTAGGGTAACTTAATAAGAATAAAAATAATCGACTTCTAAAATAAATATAATATTATAAAGTAGTAATATCACCCAGGTGTTCAAAATCATCCAGGTGTTCATTGGCAAACTTCAGATAGGCCTGCACTTGTGCCTTCTTGAGCAGGACGACCTTGCAGGAACAGTTACTAATGGTTTTCTAGGTGAATGTGGACCCAGCTGTCTTAAGGTCATTAAAAAGTTCCCCCATTTAGTTTAAGGCCGATTTCACACCTCCTTCTCTCCCAGCGTGGTACTTATGGTTTTGTACCCCATTCCAGCCTTGTGCAGGTTGATTATCTTGTCCCTAATATCCTAAGAAAGCTATTTTGTCTTGCCCATGTTGGAGAGGTTAGAGTCTGACTGAGTCTGTGGACAGGTGTCCTTTATGCAGGTGACAGGTCTTTAATGCAGATAATGAGTTGATTAGGAGCATCTAACTGGTCTGAATTCTTAATGTTTGGTAGGGGATCAAATACATATTTCTCTCAGAAAAATTATATTACATTTATATATTTTATATAGTATTAATTTCTGGATTTTCTTTTGGATATTCAATATGTCACTATAATTTTAAGGGTAGGTTTTTTTTTTTCATATCTTTGTCAGTGGGCAAACTTACAAAATCAGCAAGAGATCAAATATGTATTTCCTCCATTGTATATATTTATTATATAAATGAATGTATCATCTTAAAATATGAATAAACAAAAACATGACTTTGTGTTAAAATAATGTAGTCTTTTTTGCACCGCCTGTTCACGCAGAGAATCTCATCACACCACGAACTATAGTACAGGTGTGATTCCAGCCCCCTCCTAATGACCACTCTATCAATTCTTTGGTCACTTCCCTAGACAAAGAATGGCATTCAACATGTACTTTGATTCAACATCAGTGGTCATCCAGAATTTGATCCCAAATATGAATATAATAATATCCCAAATAAAATATTAGTAAAAAATAGTGTACTTGTATAGTACTACTGAAGTAAAATGTCTTTGAAATTAATACATTTTAATATATTTGTTGCACGTATATTTAGCAGACAAAACAATCATGTTCTTGAAACTTATACTTGTTGATAATAAAGTATATATCTAAAATGGTCCAGAATTCCCTAACCTCTCTCCCCATTTAAGCTACAAGGGTGTTCATTGGAACAGAAAGGCAGCCAGACTAACCTGATATTGAACTCCATCAAAACTTGTGAGTGTACAGAATTCAATACACACTAATGGAAAGACAGAAATTGCTAGATAAAAATAGACAAAGCATTGTTGAACAGCTTGAACAATGAAAGATGTTACCACTCATCAACTAAGAGCCTGCTTGAGTTAGTATCCGATCAACCAGCTGAAGAAAGTAAATGCTTCCTTACCTCTAGATTTGGATGAAAATGTAAGTGAGATTTGAGCCAGTAAATCTGGGTTCTCAAACTTGTCCTCTTTGACTGTAATCCAAAAGCAATTATCTGCCATCTCGTGAGGAACTATCTGGAAATACACAACACTTTATTAGCCTGGTCTTTAAAAAAAAAAAAAAAGAAAAGTGCTTGTGGAAAAAGTATCTATATATGTGTGTTTGGTGAAAAGATCAAAGCCCGTTTCTTCTCTAGCACATGTTATGACCTGTAATGACCAGTCACTCTGTAACCTTTGACTGGCTGTGGCAAAGCAAAAGCTGAAATGTAAAAGAGAAATGTCAGACTCGGCTGTCATTTGTTTTGCTGCCTACTCTCTTCACCAACAAAACACCGACCCAAAGAACCTCCTGCCATGATGTTATTTTGGTGGACCATTCTAAGCACAGAAATTACACAAATGGCATAGAAAATTTTGTTGCACTTGTATAAATAGGGAAATCTGCCAGGATTCAATGGCTTGAGAGAAATGAAGTGAAATAGTGAAAGTTTGTTTATTGGGACTTTAATTTTATGTTTAACATATTGGTTAAATTGGTGCCAGGAAATGGTAACTCATTACACAAGATTCATCACTACACAAACACAGATTGTGCAGCCATCCTAATTATAAAACTTTGTGCTAACAAGAATTAGGAAATGATGCCTTTAATCCTGTCCATGTACATTATATTAAAACATTCTCGTTATACCAAGCTCATTGTTGTCAATGTTTGGTAGGGGATCAAACACTCTCTTCAAAATGCAATTAAATTGATATATTTGATACTTTATAATTTAAATATTTTTATATAATTTTAAGTAAATTTCTGGATTTTCTTATTGATATTCTATTTCTCACTTAAAATAAACCTTCCCTTCAAACTATTCATATATCTGTCAGTGGGCAAACTTACATAATCATCAAGGGATCAAATATTTATTTCCTCCACTGTAGATGTGTGTTCCCTGGATTTAACAAAACAACTGAAGGATGATCAGTGTAAACAGGAATCACCTGAGCTTCAATCATCATGAAAGTGTCATGGCAAATGCTGAATACTTATGTACATGTGATTTTTTACTAACTTTTTTAGTTAAAAATTTTTTTTTCAGAAGATTGGGGTTTTCTGCTATTTTATATACATGGATCTTTAAGTTCTGTATCTTTAGTGTTTTATTAAGTGCATAGTAAAGTGTTTATTGAGACCAAGGGTTGGGGTGAGAGCAAAGTGAAGAATGCTTCTCAGACAGAAATGAACTAAAACAAATAACAATGGTGAACACATTCGTGTCTTCTTGTCACTAGCGACACTTTTTGTACACAAACGAACATCTGTAACAAAAGCTAAAATGCTGGCACATAATTGACACGTTCCACTATAACAATCATAATATTACTATCAGTGTCTAATGCTTACCTATAATTGTATGTTTTAACACTAGCATGCAGAAATCAATCTCTGTAATTTATATGTTATGTTTATCTCTGTGTTTATTTGGAGAGAGGCCTGTAGGAAAACAAACCTTAGTTTACTAATTGATGTTAAATCAGTGCCTAACTTTTACTGCTTTTTCTCCTGTAGATGTGAGTGGCACCTTCCACTTACTGTTCTGTTAAGTGATGTTTTATTATACATACAATATATCAAATTATCTGAGTGGGTGATCAAACAATAAAACACAATACAATGTATTAGCTTACACAAAACCAAACATATAATTTTCAGACCTTCATAAATTACCTAAAGCTATTCATTGTCTCAATCAAAATCATAATAGACAAGTGTGCTCAATTTTTTTTTATCTCAAATCACATTTCACTTCTATTTACATAGTTCAGTAGTACAGTTCATTTGATTTATATTTGTGGCTACCCTGATTTCCCCAAATCAAATTTCTATTTTTTCAATTCCTAAAAAGAGGCCGTTTCAGATTTAATTCAGAATTAATTCAGAAGAACATTTCATAATAAAAATGTCAAATTATTTAAGTCATATACCATCTACAAGGGTTAGACAATGAAACTGAAACACCTGGTTTTGGACCACAATAATTTATTAGTATGGGGTCGGGCCTCCTTTTGTGGCCAATACAGCGTCAATTTGTCTTGGGAATGACAAACAAGTCCTGCAAAGTGGTCAAAGGGATTTTAAGCCATTCTTCTTGCAGGACAGTGGCCAGGTCACTACGGGATGCTGGTGGAGGAAAACGTTTCCTGACTTGCTCCTCCAAAAAACCCCAAAGTGGCTCAATAATATTTATATCTGGTGAGGTCATGGGAGATGTTCATCAAACCAATCTTTCACCAGTCTTGATGTGTGTATTGGTGCATTGTCATCCTGATGCATGGCACCACCTTCAGGATACAATGTTTGAACCATTGAATGCACAAGGTCCTCCAGAATGGTTCGGTAGTCCTTGGCAGTGATGCGCCCATCTAGCACAAGTATTGGGCCAAGGGAATGCCAT
>JAYDZF010416694.1:0-14857 GCA_034509105.1 Microcambeva barbata
TTGTCCTTGCTCACCTCAAAAACTAGTTATCAATTGTCTTTGCATGCACTATTTGCTACATCGGGATGGATTGGCATATTATTCCTGTTATCCCTACCTTATGTCATGTTTCCAGTGAGGGTCATATTCAATAATTCAGAAAATTTACAACACATAATGTGAAATTATTCAGAACATTAAAAGAATGTGGAACACGTTAGGAGCTGAGTTGGAGTGGCTCAGTTTCTCAGTACCCCTGCCACTCCAAGCTCTCTTATCTACACTAATCATGGCTCTATTTGAACTCAACTCTGCTGGCCAATCAAGGCCAGAACATGCTCCTGTAATCAACCTATCTTGCTCTATCGGCATTGCTAGACGACCTCACTTTATACATTGTGGCTGTAATCTTCCATGACCTCATCCTCCACCTCCTGTGCCATGTATTTATCATCCTTCAGTGTGGATTACAGATCAGCTTAGGAGTAACCGTTGAAGATGGAGTGAACCACAGTGTTTTACAGTAGGTCCCCTGCCCTTCCTCTTCGCGTCAGTCTACCACACACATTTCATCATATCATCTGGCTTTGCTGAACTGCCACTCACTTATAGACAAAGCAACATTAGTCAATGATGACATTGGACAACATCACTTGGACCTATTATTTTTAACTGAAAATTGGCAAGTGCCTGGCGAGTTCTTTCACCTGGCTGCTGCCTCTCCCCCAATTTTAGATACTTAGCCTTGCCTAGGCAATCTGGCAGGGGTTGGGGTTTAGGGGTTCTATTCAGCAAAACAATTGAACTATTGATGTGCAATCTATGGGAGGTCTCCTCATTTAAAGTCATGGCTCTCAAGGTTCATAGGTGCAGGTTTGTGTTGGTTTATTGGCCACCAATGAACTCTATACCTGAGTTTATGGTAGAATTTGGAGAGCTTTTGGCATCCATCAATTCACTCTCTTCATCGCTTATTGTTTTTGGTGACAATATTCACCATGACTCTGGTTCCACATCTACCTCAGAACTTCGGTCACTTTTAAGATGTTTTGATCTTACACAGCATGTGGACTTCACGACCCACAAGAAAGGACACATTCTGGACATAATTTATTCTAGGAGTGGGATTATCAATAAGTTAAGTAGTCACTGTATAGGTGTATCTGATCATCAATGCCACATTTTGATGCCACATCTTCCTGTTCTTAAATTCCATCCCAAAACTATCATTTCATAAAGTAATGTAAAAACTGTGCATGCTGTTGCTGTCTGCTTCACTGGAAGCTTTCAACCTTTCTCACAGGATCTCTATGCAATCAATTGATGATGATGTTTCATTTTACAACCGGACACTCAGTACGTGTCTCGACACCTTGGCACTGGTAAAAACTAGGTCTGTGCTCACTTCCCATAGATCTTCCTGGTTTACACCTGCTCTTCATAGTATGAAAACAGCTGGTAGATGTCTTGAACATCTGTTTAAGACATCTGGGCTCCAGGTCCACTACTTGGCCTATGTAGACCACCTGTCCACATATAAAATGACATTGAAAAGTACTCGTTCATTGTACTATGCAGATGAAACTACGAAAGCCGGAAAAAATCCTAAGCTTCTGTTTTCAGCTGTCAACAAGCTGTTTCACCCTCCGTCTGAATTAGTGGCTGCTTCAACTGATCTATGTAATACATTTTTGAGTTTATTTGATGATACGATGTGAACCATTAATCAGGAATTGCTGAACTCTTCCACTGACCACCACTGCTTTCTCCCTTCATCTTCTTTGCCCCCATCACCTTCAAAGTTTTCTTTATGACTGACTCAGCCAATATTGATAAAATCTTAAGTCTTCATCCTCTCAACTTATCTATCTGTCCTATCTGTCACCTAGTAAATCTCTTACTCTTGTCTGGCTATGCTCCTGTCCCATTAAAAACTGCTGCTATCATTCCGATCATCAAGAAACCTGACCTGGACAGATCTGTTCTGAGCAATTTTAGGCTAATTTCAAATCTTCCATTTAAATCCTTGAAAAAGTTGTAGTCTTCCAGTTTCTTGCTTTTATGCATTCAAATGAACTTTGTGAAAATTAAATCAGGCTTTCGGTCCCACAACAGCACTGAGACTGCTTCCCACTGCCTTTGATACAGTCAACCAAGGCCTTCTTCTAACCCGGCTCACTGAGATTGGTTTCTCAGGGAGTGTGACGATCGCACCCTCACTCACTGTTCGTAATCTTTGTGTTCTCTTTGACTCCCTTTTGTGTTTTGAACCACACATCAAATCCCTGTCCAAGTCTGCATTTTTCCATCCCCGCAACATGTCACTCATCTGCCCTTTACTGTCCAATGTGGCAGCTGAAACACTAGTCAATGCCTTCCTTGCTGGACTATTGCAATTATCTGCTCCATAAGCTTCCCTCTAAGTTACTGTGCCCCCTGCAAATAGTCCAAAACTCTGCTGCATGAATCTTAACAAACACAAGAAAGTCCGAACACATCACCCCAATCATGGAAATTCTTCCCTGGCTGCCCATTACCATGCACATATAGTACAAAGTAATACTACTTACATTCAAGGTGCTCCATGGGTTGGGTCCTGTTTACCTATCTGACCTTGTTGAATGACACAGTCCTACCCGTAATCTAAGGTCAGCTGATGTCGGTCTCCTAGTGGTTCAAGGTTCAGGCTGGGAACTATGGGAGGTCGAACTTTTGGCTTTGCTGCCCCTTCTCTCTGGAACTCTTTATTTCTCCCTTCACTCAACCAAATCTCTTTCTAAATACAATATGTTTCTAAAACATCTCATTTCGATATATTCCTCCTCATCTCCTACAAGCTTGGAGTAATATTTATTCTGTCTGTAAAGCGACCTTGGGTTTGTGAAAGGCACCATTTAACTGTAACTTATTATTATTGTTGTTGTTGTTGTATTGTGGTTCATCAGAGTGACAAAAGTATGCAGTGCATTGCAGTGTTAAATAGAATACATTCATGTCTGTAATTGAAAGTATATCATTTTGGCTTTACAACTCTCAAATGGTTGTGTAAACCCAAATAGCATTTTGTTTTCTTGTATTTGTCATCCCTTTTAAAACCAATCTGACAGTGAAACTTGTGTATGTGAGTTCCATCAAACCGAGCTTTTCCTTTGCTTTTCCTCTGAGTGGTGTTGTCTGGCATATAAAGTCATGTGAAAAAATTAAGACACCCCATTAAATTATTAGCTCTTTATTAAGAAATGTTCACATATCACCATCCAATCTCCAAAGAAAGTGATTTAATTGCAATTAAACAACAAGAATTAACATTGTTTTTAAATTAACTCGTGAAACAAATGAAAAAATGCATATTATAATGGAGGAAAACGTTAGTTCTCTAATAACTAGTGTTGCCCCCTTTGGCTGAAATAACTTCAGTCAGATGCTTCTTGTAGCCATCTGCCAGTCTCTGACATCAATCTTAAGAAAGTTTGCCCCACTCCTCAACACATAATTCTTTCAGCTGTTAGATGTTTGAGGGGTTTCTTGCATGTACAACCCGTTTTAAGTAACTCCACAGCATCTCAATGGGATTAAGATCTGGACTTTGACTTGGCCATTCCAGGACTCTCCAGTTCTTAGTTGTCAACCAGTCTTTGGTGGATTTAGTAATATGTTTTGGGTCATTGTCATGTTGCAGGGTCCAGTTCCGCTTCAGCTTTAATTTTTTTACAGATGGTTTCACATGTTCCTCAAGCACCTTTTAATATACAGTAGAATTCATGGTGGATTATATGACGGTGAGCTGGCCAGGTCCTGCTGCAGCAAAGCCTCCCCAAACCATGACACTTCCACCACCATGCTTCACAGTTGGTATGATGTTATTTTCTTGGAATGTTGTTTTTGGTTTATGCCAAACATGTCTCCTGTTCTGGTGTCCAAATAATTCAATTTTAGAGCATTTTTCCAGAAGTCTTTGTCTGCATTCTCTTTGGCACTTCAGTCTGGTCTTAATGTTTTTCTTAGAGACAAAAGGTTTCCTCCAAGGTCCTGTGATGAATTTTAAGGATTTTTCATGAATTCTTTTAGCATACACCTTTTAGATACACCTGTGTGTCATCTTAAGTATTTTAAGTGGGACAATCTGTAGGGGTGTCCTAATTTATTCCTCACCAGAAATTGCATTCATTTTAATTTACATTTTACAAACACTTTTGAAAAAATCCTTTCTTAATTTTAATTTTTGTCATATTACTTGGATCACTCAGTATTGTTAAAATTGATTTTAAATATCCACATGCCCAAATATGTTGAAAATATACAGGATTTCATATTAGGTCTTTTTATTAAAACAGCCGATTGTGTTCAGTTCAGTTTAGTTCATTTTCATTAAACCCTTTATCCTAATTAGGGTTGGGGAGGGTGCTGGAGCCTTTCCCAGCTCTTTATCGGGTGTATGGTAACACCCTGGATGGGGCGCCAGTCATTCGCAGGTATCGACAGGACAATCAAGTAAAGTTAAATCAATTTATTTGTATAGTGCTTAGACATTACAGACATTGTCATAAAGCAGCTTTACAGAGTTTAGGACCACCAGACCAAGAACCAAAAAAAACCCTGTTGAGCAAGGCAAGGGCGATTGGGGCAAGGAAAAACTCCCTAAAATTACAGGAATAAACCTTGAAGGAACCAGACTCAGCAGGGGCCCATCCTTCATGTGTGGAGTGGAGATTATTATACACACCAAGATATATAGTTCAACAACTAAAATGACATAAGTCTAAAAGTTATAACTTGCAAAAACTGGATATATAGGAGCTCTTAATTAATCAAGTTTCTGAAATAGTCCGTTGTGGGTTTTAAAGTTCTTTGAGCAACACGCCTGGCTCTGTCTCATCTATCAGGAGCAGCAGTTGTTGGCATGTCAGTCGGGATTTGCAGGCTTGGGAGGTGAACAGTCTTTCATGAGAAATATCACCTTGGAGTGATACAGCAGAAGGTGTAGTTAAAAAGTGAAATCTCTAAGTGTAAACAGAGAATAGAGAATAGCTTTTGACTCCGGCGCCCCCTAACTATTACAGCATAACTAAAAGGGGAGAGCAAGCAGGTAACAAAGTCATGAAGGCTTTCAAAGGACATAAGGACCCACCTCACCTGCTGTCATCAAATCAGAGTGATCAGACAGGAGAAACAGAATGACAGCAACCCAACATCCCTGATCACCACAAATTTTTATGACCAAGAACCTCCAAGCTTTGCTCCTCTTTCTATATTTGGGTGGACAGCCCCAGCCCTGGAGGTAAAATCAGAAGCAACCAGAAGCAAACATGTAGCGGCAAGAATCAGACAAATATGACAGCATCAGACCGTCCAGACCCCAGACACCACGACCAGAGCCCCACACCCCTAGTTTGCAGGCTTAGTCAAAAGCCTGAGTAAATAAATATGTTTTTAACCTAGACTTAAACATTGAGACTGTGTCAGAACCCCAAACAGAGGCTGGAAGGTTATTCCAAAGTTGGGGAGCTTTGTAAGAAAATGCTCTTCCTCCTGCACTGAACTTTTTAATTCTAGGAACTATAAGTAGTCCTGCATCTTATGAACGAAGTGAATGTGCTGGATTGTAGTGCCCAATAAGCTCACTCAGATACTGAGGAGCAAGACTATTAGTGCCTTATAGGTTAGCAAAAGTGTTTTATAGATAATGCAAAATTTAACAGTTAGCCAGTGTAGCGATGATAGAACAGGGGTAATATGATCAAACTTTTTAGTTCTAGTTAGCACTCGTGCTGCGGCATTTTGAACACACTGAAGCTTTTTTATAAATCTACCAGAGCATTCAGTTAGAACAGCATTACAATAATCTAATCTAGAAGTTATAAATGAATGGATCAGTTTTTCAGAATCATTCACAGAGAGTATATATTCCTTATTTTAGAGATATTACATAAACGAAAGAAAGCAAGTCTAGTAATAGTATTAACTTGAGTATCAAAAGAGAGATCTGGATCTATTGCCACACCTAAGTTTTTTACACCTGAGCTGGGAGTTACAGAGTTCAGAGTGTTCAGGTTTAACACAATAAAAAGTTTTGATAACTTATCTCTTGCTATCTTCGATATCTTACACAATATTCAAGCTTACTGATTGTGTTTCTGTTGTTAGGATTGGCTATACAGCTGTGTGTCATCGGCATAACAGTGAAAATTAATGCCGTGTTACAAATAATTTCTCCTAAAAGAAGCATATAGAGTGTATATATAATATATATAATAAATATAATGTTTATTAAAGCCTTTTGATAAGACTTGTTTGGAAAGAAAATCTGTAAATTCACATAAAATTTTCAAGGACCAGGTGGTCGATAAATAGTAACTTGTGTAAACATACAAGTTTTATCAAATGAGGATTTATTGACCATGTCAGCTATGAGAACCTCAAATGAGTTAGTTGCAGAAATTGACCTAACAGTAAGGCCTGTATCAAAAATTGTGGCTACTCCTCCTCAACGACCACTACAACGTGGCTTGTGTTCATACCTGTATCCTGGAGGTGCTGCTTCATTTAAACCTAAATACTCATCGGGTTTAGCCCAGGTCAAAGTGCACCAAGACAGTACGGTGGCGATTTTTTTAGGCCTGTTTGCCTGCTGCCTGATCTTGGCTCTGGATAGTCAGTTAGCACCATCTGCCGCTACACTATCACGGTATATCTCCGAGCACCATTTAGACAGCCAACAATTAGGTTTGCCACTGGTCTGATTTGGTAGGGTACCAGAGCACACAACTGTCTCAGACATCAACCCAACTAACTCATACACCTCTTCAATATTACCCTTAGTAACCTCCGACTGCTCTGTTAGAGCTCCTGTGTTGGGAACTTAATAATCAACACATGGTTTCGAGCTGGAAAACCATGGTGTTGAGCTGAAATTCGTAGCAATTAGGAGGGCAGTTCCGAAAAGCACAGCAAACCGGCGTTGAGGCTGGAATCTGTGAAAAGGATTGAGGCTGGAATCCGTGCGAAGCACAGCAAGCCGGCATTGAGGCAGGAATCAGTGCAAAGAGAATTTAAAACGCTTTTCACCACTGCTTTACAAGAAATTGTCTTCAACATTTTAACCCAATTGATGCAGTAAAAACACACATACACACAGAGGGCAGTGAGCACATGTGCCTGGAGCGGTGGGCAGCCATAGCTACAGCACCCGGGTAGCATTTAGAGGTTGGATACCTTGCTCAAGGGCACTTCTGTGATGACCTGTCAGCTTTAGGAATTGAACCTGATGTTTTTTTAACAGCCAATGAAAGAAATACTATTGTTTAATTAATAACAAAGGCAAAATTTGAACTTTTACGTATGTACATCAATGTCTGTCATCTACTATTACATAAATGACCTTTTTGGAATCTCACAAAGCACAGCTCCGGAAACAAGGAAGAACAGAGGCATGACTGAAGAAATACGAGAACACAGAAAGATGCTGTGACAAAGCAGGGTAGGTATAAACTTGACAGGATATGAACTAAGCTTTTGGCGTGTAGAGCTAGGCTTTTGGCATGTAGAGCCAATCCTCTGGCAGTGAGGCATGGAAGCCAGCAGTTTAAATGGAGTGAAGAGTGCTAGGTAGTTTGCAGTTGTGTCCGATTAATGCTAATTGGTTTGTGTTGAAAGAGTCGTGATGCTAGGTGGATGACCGGGATGCATTTCCACCTCTAACACTGTGAGAACATTGTTGGCTTATGAAGGTTTTGCAGAGAGAGACCTATAGCCAAATCACCTTGCATCTGTTGATTCTTTGCTCTGGCCATGTTCAGCAAAAAAGTAGATACTCATCTATGGATCACTTCTTTCATGTGCCACTGTCCAATGACTGATGTTGATTCTGAGGTGTTTTAGTCGGACTGAAGCGCTCTCCTTTGTTCATCTCAGAAAATAAAAGATGCCTAGTTCAAAAGTGAAGGACATTCTAACCAAGTGAAGAAGTTGGATTTTTAATAAGCAGTTGGGTGTTCAGTAGCTTATGATCACTGGGAATGAGGATATTACAGAAATGAAGTATGAGATGTGATACAAAAGGCAGAGGTAAAGGCAAAGATAGAAATCTGGAAATGAGACTTTGACAACAAAAGAACAAGACATATTTCAAGAGGGACATGGTGAAATCCAGGAGGAGGGAGAGATAATGATTTACATCTAAATGTATTTGTGAATCTTCAACTTTTTGGTCTGTTTTAATTAATACATTAATCCCAAATGAGATGCATTGATTGTCTGAGTGGGGTCACATAAGCACAACACAGTAGTGAAGGCCCAAATTCATATTCTTAACACTTCCCAAGTTTCTACAAGCACAAAACACATATCATTGGATTTGTGTCGATGAGTAGATGTCGTTTGACACCAGAAAGTTCAGCTTTTTTTGCTCTGAATCATGCCTTTTTTGTTTTCTTTTACTAAATTTACATGTTTATCAGGCACTTTGGTGGACAAATTTGGTATCCATGCACTCGGCAGGACTCCCAGATTATGTTTTGTCTGTTTTGGTATCTGTGTTGACTTTTTGACTCATATGAGGCCTACATTAGCAACCGAATGCTGACAACACTCGTTTTTCATACTTCCTGGTGGTCTACAAGCACAAAACACATATCACTGGATTCATCTCAATGAGTAGATGTTTCATCTTACAGTTCAGTTCAGCTAGCAACTTGAGCTAACTCTATGGAAAATTGTGCTGTTTTTTATACTGTTTAGCTACTAAATTTACATGTTTGTCAGGCACTTGGGTAGACAAATTTGGTATGTTAACACTCAGGAGACGTGTAAATTGCAAATATAACTAGATTCTCTGATTAAACAAAAATTGAGTGTCATTCCTGTGTGATTATTGTTATTGTTCAGCAGCAGGAACTAGGAGACTAGTCAGGGTTGAGGAAAAGATGAATACAGCAATGTACAGAGACATCCATGAAGAAAATCTGTAGTTTGCACCATCCATCTTCCCCTTGACTCTGACCAGTTTCCCAGTCCCTGCTGCTTAAAAACCCCCACAGAATGATGCTGCCTCCATCATATTTCACTTTGGGGGTTAGGAGATGTGTTGATTTTGCACCAGACATAGAGTTTTTTCTTGGTGGTTCGAAAAGTTTTATTTTGGTGACCAGAGCACCTTTTTTCCATACATTTGGGGAGTCTCCCAAATGCCTTTTGTCAAACACAAAACAAGCCTTCCTATTGTTGTATTTAAGTAAAGGTTTTTTATAGCATCTCTTCCATAAAGCCCAGCTCTATAGAGTGTACGGCTTATTGTGGTCATATGGACATATACTCCAATTTCGGCTTGGGAACTCTGCTGCTTTTTCATGGTTACCTTTGGTCTATGTGTTACCTCTCTGATGCATGCCTCCTTGCCTGGTCTGATAGTTTTAGTGGGTGGCCCTCTCTTGGCAAGTTTATTGTGGTACCATTTTCTTTACATAACCCAACCCTGACTTCTGCCCCTGACTTGTTTGGAGATTTAATTGGTCTTCATTGTGTTGTTTAGTTAGTGGTGCCTCTAGCTTAATGATGTTGCAGCCTCTGGGGCCTTTCATAAAAGTTGTGTATAAACTGACAGATCATGTGACACTTTGATTGGACACAGGTGGACTTCCTTTCACTTAACATGTGACTTCTAAATGTAATTGGATGCATCACAGCTTTTAATTTTTTCTCTTTCCCTTGTGGTGATTGGACTGTTGATTGGAATCATGTTCATTTGATTTCAAAACGTGTCTCATAAAGAGTTCTCTCTCTACACCATGATCTCAAGTTTCTGATTAGGAGGACACCCATTTTAACATTCTTTTAACCACAACTTTATAACCTCAACAAGACAAGGTCAACTGAACATTATATTATTTCTGTTCTTGGGAGACAGAATGTCTACGGTGGGAAGGTCTTCAGTCCATTTCCTTGTTTGGGAAGGCTTAAAAATGTATTTTCACATACATTTAAGGGAAGATGGACATCAATTTTGTGGACAGCAACGCTTGACCAATGACCTTTTAAAAGAGCTAAGGACCAAGGGGGTTGTGTACGTGTTCTGCGGGGAGGAATATACATACAGACACACACATTCCAGGAGGGTTGTAAAAGGCCCTGTATATTCAATTAACACAGACACACAGACTTATCTAGTTCCTAATGCATTTTACAAAGAGGAGTAGTAATGTCTGCATACTCCTCTGGCGATGTAAATTTGCATTCCCCCTCGCCGTCAATGCTTTCTGAACAATCAGTTCCTAGACAGGCCAGCAGGGCTCCTCCTGGTCTCGTGAGGGTAATGCTCCAACTGGGTAGTGGCCCAACTTCTGGTTTTTATCAGACCCAAAATACTACTGACAGGGATCTGGATAAAATTGCCCGTAACATAACTCGTTTTGAACCAGATTTAGATGCCTTTTAGGACGTTGACATTTATTTGAAATACATTGAATTCTATCCTCGAAAATTCCCCCACGCCATGGTTGATGATAGGGTCAACCTGACCAAATTCGTAACAATTACTGCTGGCTTTCTCAGGTTCTGGTGGAAGAATTCTCCAACCACCTGTTGCAGACAGGATTGACTGCAGCCCTATTAGTGAAGCAAACTAGTCAGGAATCCCCAGAGCAATACTATTGTCACCTGCAGCAAGCATACTTTGACACTCTTAACCGCGTTGGCATGTAAGAGGAATTGTAGCTCAGGGTCCTGTAAGGTATTATCAGGATGACTCATGGCGGGATCCCAGGTCCGGTAAACGTCACGGACCTGACTGGCATTACACCAGGTACTACAAACCAGAGTACAACCGAAAACATAACCACTCTTCCCCAGATTCTAGGGAAAAGGAAGTCCAGGGATGGAGAGAATCTTCCCCTAAAAACCAGACTCTCACAGTACAAATCTTGTACTTTTGAACTAAATCGAGAAGACTTTGAGGCTTCCAAACAGGTTATTGATAACAGGTGCAAAGATGGCTTCAAGGATGTCAGCCTTTTCACGATAACATCAGTAACACCCCAAGCTGGGGATGAACTACCTCCAGGTCAAGCAGAGAAAACAACAAAAAATTCTCCCAAAGGTTCCAAAGAATGTAAGCAGTCACGGCCGGTTCCTAGCCAGACTCAGATGGCACAGGCTCACCTGCCTAATCAGCCATGCCCAGTAAGTGACAAACAGTAAAAACTCTTCCTATCTTTTCTTAAGCCATTTAACAGAGAATGGAATCTCAGGGAAATTGTACTTGTCCCCAATCTTGAAAGGTTCAGTCGCACATAAAGCTGTTTTTGATACGTTAGCAGATATCACGCTCATGTCGACTACCCTTTTCATCCAGGTGAAAGCAGCGGCGCGGGATAGAACCGGATGGTCATTGGGCCGATGGACTTGATTCACCCAGTGTATGTGTCATCATTAGACAACATTCAGCTACTAATTGGGAAAGATTTCCTAAATCATTTTGAACCCCTAGTCGATTGTAAACAATATGACATGGGCACAAGTCCATGAACCCCTGCCTCTGACTCAAACTCTAGCTGTGGAGATCAGTTAGGCAAGGCGATAGTTAAGGTACCGTAGGAATACTGTACAAATTTCCACCAGGCAGACAAGGCTAACATAGCCATTAGTGACCCCACCTGCCCACATGTGACTGAAGCACAGACAGGCATGAGATCCATCTCACTAGGAACAGGTGCTGGTCGGGAACAATGGCAGGGCCTCTCCTTAACCCAGTTTGCTGAAGGGCACAAACAAGTGGTTAAAAAATCAGTTCATAAACCTTGTTTCTGATGCAAAGGTCTTCGCATGACTACTAACAGACCAGTATACGAACAAAAATGACCCAATCAAGACACTTAAAACCACGGTGGGACAAAGTGGGGGACAGCCATGTCCAGTTAAAAAATGCAGTCACTTTCATGGCATTAGTGGCATTTTTAGTTCCCACTAATCACAGTTCTGCAACCTGTTGGTACCAGTATACTCTAACTGTTGTGTCTGTCTTGCTCTCTCTATTTGTTGTTTCGGGTATTAAGTAAAGGATGCTACCTCTGGTGACAAAAAAAACGTATTATCTCCATATTCTCCACTAGGTGTCAGTATGGCTTGTTTATATGACACTTAATCTGCAGAGTAATGCCTCATGGGAAATGTAGTACTGATCTTAAAACTCAGTGAGCTAATGTTTAAGCATGTGCTTTAGATTTGTAGTCTAAAAATTGTCGGACTTAAATCAGGCAACCGCAAAGTTCCGGGTGTTCACAGAACAACGTATGTTCACACTCAACGCCTAAATATTCCTTTGGTTAACATCAGCAGTAAAACTAACCTTTAAAAATCTAAAACCTAGCAAATTGTAGGGCATAATAGCTATTAGCCTTATGCAACTACACCCATGTTTGAGTTATACCTAACTCGAACCAAATGTTCAATTGATTTCAAAATATGTTTTATCAAGAGTTCTCTCTCTATGCCATGATCTCGACTTTATGACTGGGAGGACACCCTTTTAAACATTCCTTTATTCCCAGCAGTATGACCTCAACACACAAGGGTCAACTGACCATCATCTTATTCACGTTCTTTGGAGACAGAATATCTACAGTGGAAAGGTCTTCAGTCCATTTCTTGCCTTGGGAAGGCTCGAAAACATATGTTCACATACATTTAAGGGAAGCTGGACATATATTTTGTGGACAGCAACGCTTAACCGATGACCTTTTTAGGGAGATGAGAACAAAGAGGGGTTGTGTACGTGTTGTGCAGAGAGGAAGATGCATACAGACCCATACATTCCAGGGGGGTGGGGGGGGGTGTGTCCCTGTATCTTCAACCCACACACAGAAACTTACCAACTATCTAGTTTCTAATGCTAACATTGTCTTTTGAAATATATGTACACACATATATTGATATACATATGAAATGTATATGCATCTCATTTTTAATTGAATTCCTTATATATTCACTATGTCCCAGTGTGTGAAGGCACCCGTAAACGTGTTTGATTGTGGATTAATCTCTGTACCGCATGTTACTTAATCTTGTTAGATTTATACGCATTAGGCCTGTTTAATCCATATAATATCTACTATGTTCTATGTATGTTCTTTTATCATGTTAAGGGATATTAAGAATCCTTAACCATCCTTCTCCTCCCCACCTGCAAAATGAGTCCTTAAATAGGCTCCCACTGGCCTAACTCACTCAGCCAAACCCAAGTTGTTTTCCTATGCAGGGGGAACACATTGATTACTTTAATCATAACAGACATAATTACAACAGAATACCCAAACAATTGCTCATAACAGATGGCTAGGACTCAGCTAGTCACCACCCCATAAAATAACCATGGTTGAAAGAAAATAAAATAACCTTCAAACGTTATGAAGCCCAATAACCCCCCCAAAAAATAAATTAATTAAATAAAATAAAATAAAAAATTAAAAATAAATGGTTCAGTCCAAAATGGGCTCACTGAGCATGCCTCACTTTGCTCAGGCACTATAAAAGGGCACCTAATGGTATAATTGGGCCCTTTACCAGACCAGAAAATGGACCTAAGGTGAGTGACATACCTGTAATTTGTAAATGTTCCTGCTGCTAGTTGAAAGAATTTAAGGCCAGAAACATACATTTTACTGTTAATTGTGATATGTTCCATGCTAGCAAAATAACTGTAACTGTATAGGGAGAATTGAATTAACAATTAGCATTAGCTGCTAAGATGGATGGGAATTGTGTATGAACTGAAAGACTAGAGCAGGGACAGAACAGGTCTTAAGACTAATTTGTTTGTTTTGTCAGTTTTAGTTTGTTTTGAGTTTTTGTTTGGTGTTTAGTTTTGAAAAGAAGAAAAGCAGTTGTTGAGTTGTGGAGGAAAAACGCCGAGCTGAGTTTTGGACTTTTCCCGAAGTTCGGAAAAGTGCCAGCGTGTTACTCCTCATTTTAAACCTCCAGCATGTATGCTGCGGGCTGAGTCGAAAAGCTGATTCGAGCTTCAAGAATCAACTCTTCTGTACCGAGCATTCACCAAGTCATTTGGCATTCACGAAACAGGCCAAGTAGTGCCATTCACAGAATTTGACTCTGCTTTGAAGCCTCTCTTCTTCAAGGACCAGCGTCGACCAACGTTTGCATCGGAAACCAGCGAATCTCACATACACAAAGATGTTCAGTGATGTTATTTGCCAAAGGTAACTCTTCTAAAGCTTCAGGCGTTCACAAAAGCAAAGTTCCTCTGGCTAACCCCGATGGATGGCCGACTCTGTTACTGAGGTATACATGGTTTTGCATTTTGCTTTCTTCAAACTGTGGAATAACATTTGAATTACGTGTGTAATCTTACCATTTGTGTGCTCATTACTAAGTGGCGAGTTGCATGTAGCGCTAATACTTAAGTTCCTGGTTACGTTATACCATTTCTATGGATGCTATTTACTTATCGACATTTATTCTTTGTCCAATAAACCTTATCTACCATCCATATTCAATGCGTCTGTTAATTATTTGTGACGAGAAAGGACTTGAAGAATTTACTAACAAGACTGATTCGTGGTTGCGAGTGTAGATTTTTGCCAACTTTTAACCCTAGATTACATATCAAATTAAAAGTTAGGTTGTGCCCTGAGACATTAATACATTAACCCTCATAATGCCTTCCCGTGTGCTATACACCTTTTGTCTACTGGGGTCAAAAATGACCCCAAATGGTTTGGCTATTATTTATAGAATAAAGTATAAATTTTCAATCAATTCTGTGTTACACCTTTAGTCTGACTTCGGTCCAACACATTACCATGCTTTTATCCCCCTTTTTTAGAATTTAGGTTCAATAGACCTTGTTTACATGAAAGTATGCCATTTTTTT
>JAYDZF010419211.1:0-14827 GCA_034509105.1 Microcambeva barbata
CAGTTATTAGATATATCAAACTGAAATGGCTGTTGCAAACACCCAAATCTTTAGAACTAAAAATGATTAAGATTAATAGGGGTGCCCAAACTTTTTCATATGACTGTATGGTGCTCGAGCCCTAATAATAATAATAAAGGGAACAAAAATAATAGTGCTCTGCACCTCTGGTACACAAGCCCTAATAAACTTATAATAATAATAATTGTTATAATAATAACAATAAAAATATAATAATAATTATTATTACTATTATTATTAAGACGTCGGCCCGTTTTTGAGGCACTTTGACTCTTGATTTGCCACAGTCCTCAATCCTGTGAAAAATGAAAATGTTTCATACACCACAGGCACAGATGTTATGGTTCGTGGGCGCAGAGACAGACAGAACGAGGATGAACCCAGACTTTGCACACACACTCACGACACGGAGACAGGGGTGACAAAAACGAATGACATTTATTTACAAAACAAAACAAGACTAATACACGAACGAAAACCCGAATGACGATGATGTGGCGGCACGGAGGGACTAGTGCAATGGACAGGACGTGAACGTGAAATGAGTGAGACCCGAGACAACTACGACAGGCATGGTGAAGTACGAACAAAGGGTGGCCTTGATAAGTCCGGTGATGGGTGCTGACAGGAAAATCCGCGGAGTGCTGGTATTAGACTTGGGTGCGAGGTGAAGTCTGACGGAGGAGCGATGCTCGAGACTTGGGTGCAATGTTGGAGACTTGGACGTGACGCTGAAGACTTGACGAGGTATCTAGGTGGACTGGTGGAGTGCAGGGGTGGCTGGGAGCAGGAACAAACGGCAGTGACGAAGCGTGACGGAACGAACAGCGTACGGAACCACAGCGAGATTGCGAACGGGGAAAACAAAAATGCGACACTGACGAAAAATAAACGTGAGATAACGAAACAGAGCGCTGTGACCCGGGAGACCTTCAGATGGACCTCCCGGGTGGAACCGGAACCAACAAGAACAGTGTAGCGGACAGAATCGGAGCTCATTGAGACAGGACCAGGCCTCCGTGTGGAACCAGAGCCAACAGAAACAGGATTGGACCTCTGGACGGAACCGAGCCAACTGGGGCGCCAACCGTGGTTGAGTCAGGTCTCTGGGCGGAACCCGGAACCGAAGGGAACAGGATCGGTGCAGCAGACGGAACCGGAGCTTACCTTGACAGGGCCAGGCCTCCGTGTGGGACCGGAGCTCACGGAGACAGGATCGGTACAGCGGACGGAAGTGGCGTTCACCGTGACAGGGTCAGGCTTCCTGGTGGGACTGGAGCTGACGGAGACAGGATCGGACCTCTGGGTAGCACCGGAGCCAATTAGGCCGGTCTTAGGGCTATGGGTGGAATCAGAATCAACTGATACAGGGTCAGACCACTGGAAGCCACCGCAGCTAACCGTGGTAGAGTCAGGCCTCTGGGCCGAACCGAAGCTGACTGGCACGGTCTTAAGGCTACGGGCGGAATCAGGGTTACCCGAGACAGGTTCGGACCACTGAAAGCCACCGGAACTAACCGTGGTAGAGTCAGGCCTCTGGGCCGAACTGGAGCTGACAGGACTAGGATCGGTGCAGCACGCGGAACCAACGCTCACCGGGACAGGATCAGAGCTGACAGGAACAGGATCGGTGCAGCTGACAGAACCGACACTCACTGAGACAGGATCAGGCCTCCAGACGGCACCAGAGCTGACAGGAACAGGGTCGGTGCAACGGATGGAACCGACGCTCACTGAGACAGGATCAGGCCTCCAGACGGCACCAGAGCTGACAGGAACAGGGTCGGTGCAGCGGATGGAACCGACGCTCACCGAGACAGGATCAGGCCTCTGGACGACACCAGAGCTGACAGGAACAGGGTCGGTGCAGCGGACGGAACTGACGCTCACCGAGACAGGATCAGGCCTCCGGACGGCACCAGAGCTGACAGGAACAGGGTCGGTGCAGTGGACGGATCCTACAATCACCGAGACAGGATTAGGCCTTCGGACGGCACCAGAGCTGACAGGACTTGGAGCGGATCCCCGGATGGACCCCGAGCTAACTGAATCAGAATCAAGCCTCTGGGCGGAAACGCAGGCGAGCAGAGAGCTCACTGAAACGGTGGAAAAACCTGGGGGCACTCGAGAACCAGTGCGGATCATATTTTCCAGCGTTTCTATTTTGGTTAGCCGCTGGCGACTTTCTTCAAGCCACTGGGCCAAATACGGTCTATCCTGGGATGCCAGGTGAACCTCATTGGCAGGCCACGTGACCGCTGAGTTAAGTCGCCTAGGCAACCTCACGCTTGCTGGAAAGTGCTGTGTAGCAGAATGGCTAGCAGCAGACACTTTCCAGCTCGTAACACATAGGCATGTTTCAGCGGCTCTATAGTGCCCCTGAATGCACTCAATGGTTGGGATGAAGGAGGTTCCATGGGCACCAAATTTGGAAAGTTTATTGGCTTTACTGCAAAGAACAAAGATCACATGTTTGTATATGACTCTGCCCTGAGGTTTACCTTGTTGGAAACTCAATAAACTTTACAGGTCCTCTGATACTATGTAATATTTTGATCCTATGTTAACATTTTCTGTTCGTCTGTCTCATCTGCTCTCTTTCATACCTCTGGCATACTTGATAACTCTTGAAAATTGGCAGATGATTCTTTTAGGACAATTTAGAAATGTTTTGAAATGTTTTGGATATATTAAAAGTGGACTGTATAGCCCCTCCTAAAATTCTACCATAGTTTCATCAAACTTTCTCCATTTCTTACGAATTTTGGTGGGATGAGGTACACATTAACTCCTATTTGCATATGTGCATTTTCCACCTTTTTAATGATCTCATGTGCCCTTCTCCTATAGTTTTTGTCAGATGTCTACAAAATTGTGTTGGTATAAATGCCTAACCCATGTGATAATAAATTGTGAAGGACAGAGTAACTCAGAATGTTTTGAATTTTGGTAGCATACTAGATGTTATTTGCAATCCCATGTGAGGATAAATTGCAAAGGAGTAGTTTATTGCTCAATCAATGATGTACTGGCAGGCAATTTGTTGACTTCAGACATTGCACTCGACCAAACGCAAACATTAACGGGGTAAGGACACACTAAATAAGAAAGATGACACACGTTTGTAGGATCGGTTTTAGTGACTCCACTTATCAGGAAGTTGGCCATATTGGATTTTGTGTAATTTTTGCTTTTTACCACCAACTTGTTTGAACCACCAACTTTCTAGCCAGTTCATCAGAATCTTGATTTTTGTTGGAAATAGCCTTTCAACAGGATAAATTGCGACGCAATAGTGGATACTTAAAACAAGTACAAAATAGTGGCAGTTTGGTTTGCTTAAGACATCTCATAAAAAAGCAAGTGGATGAATAGTTTAGAGGGACTTATGACTTATCATGAAACTTTAAAAGTACTTTAAATTTTGGACATTGCTTAATCTGACATCACAGTTAAGCATTGAAGTATCTCATTGACTTTGCTTTTTGACCTACACTGTAAATATTTAATTTAATCCATATTTGGTTAATTCATGATTGTTTGATTAAAGCTCACAATTGTAAGGTCATTTTTGTTGGATGTGGCCAGTTTACTTTGAAAGCCCCCCTTCAAAGTATCAGTTTCAGTGACTGGGCCCAACAGTCAAATCAAGTCAAGGCAATTTATTTGTATAGCACTTTTTACAATAGACATTGTCAAAAAGCTGCTTTACAGAATTTAGGACAACAAGACCAATAAACAAAAAACCCTGTTGAGCAAGCCAGTGGGTGACTGTGGCAAGGAAGAAACCTTGGAGGAACCAGACTCAACAGGGGCCCAGCCTTCATGGGTGGACTGGAGAATATAATACACACCAAACAGGAAGTCGGCTATTTTGGAATTTGATTTAGCTTTGAATCAATTTTAGCTTTTTGTTCCCAACTCCTGCTTGACAGTCTATCTGATTCTGTTGATTTTTATTAGGAATTAACTTAACTCATGTGTGATGACAAATTGTTTAAGTTTATACTTGAAACTATACCACTGTGCTAGGGGGACTCCAAGGCAGTGCTCGTTAAATATTGTTCTTTTGACAACTATAATTGATTTTTTATTTACCTAGTTTTAGACAATACAAATTAAATGTTTGCTAGATAGCGACCAACTGACCAAAGGCAGCTGACCTAAAAATGTATGCTCTAGCTGACCTAAAATTTTATGCAGATAGGCTTACAGGAGGCGTTATGACACCTAAAACCTGTAATAACTCTATTGCACTACACAATCTATATCTAAACCACTGTTACTTTACTTTGCTTGCTGTTTACTTTGTAATCATGTATTATGTCAGAAAGGGTACCTTTTTGTGTTATATTTTGTTTATTTCTACTAGCTTCCCATTCCCTGCTGACCCCTCACCTCCCACCATTTTCCTCTAATCTCTTCTATTTCTCCATACAGGTCAAAATGTCTATTGTAATCTGACAACTAATCATTTTGTTATATTGACCTGTATGTGGCAGTACAAATTCACATATTGGTTGTTTAATTAATTTGCAAAGGATTAGTCGATCTTTTACAACTATTTCAAACAGTGGTTGCCTCAAACTTTCTTTGCATAATTTGCATAAATTAAAAAAAACAAAATAACTTAAATGGGTCTCAACATTTCAACAAGTTAGTTTTCTTCTTATTATTATTTTTTTTTTTAGAAAAACAGACTATATTCATCAACAAAGACTCTTATCAGAGAGAAGTAAAGATGTCTGCCTCTGATAAAGCTATACTGAGTTGTGAAGTTTCAGATTGTAAGACTGAGGTGAAATGGTATAAAGATGGCAAACAGCTGAGCTCCAGCAGGAATGTCCACATGGAGTCAAAAGGCAGAACCCGTCAACTTGTGCTGGACTGTGTGGAGAAAAATGATGCTGGAGAATACACATGTGAAGCTGGAAAAGACAAGCTGGTCTACACGATTCAGGTGTCAGGTACACAAAATTTGTGCATTTGTTTATTTAAACTTGACCTGTTCTTTTCCAAATGGATTTTTGAAATAAAGTGTTACATAAAGTTGAATGGGAAAGCTGTTCATTTGATGCATGGTCCCTTGGAACTGCAAATATTTTAAGCTTGTATAAAATAATTGGGTTGTTTTTGATACACAACAGAAAACCCCCAGAAATATAATACATACACAATGAAATACAATTAATAACCATTAAATATAAATATAGGAATCCAATAAAATTGTCTTTCAGTCAGAAGTTCTTGATCTTGGAATATTGTATTCTGCTCAGCAATGGTGCATTTCAATGTGACAAAATCAGTTTTCTATCCTTTTCTACTTTTTTGTGCATTTGCACTTATTTGCACAAAGTATTCGGCCCCCTTGAACTTTTCAAACCTTTGCCACATTTCATGCTTCAAACATAAATATTTGAAATTGTAATTTTTGTGAAGAATCAACAACAAGTGGGACACAGTCTTGAAGTGGAACGAAATTTATTGGATATTTTAAACTTTTTTTAGAAATGAAAAACTTAAAAGTTGGGCGTGCAATATTATTCGGCCCCCTTGCAATAATACTTTATAGCGCCACCTTTTGCTGCGATTACAGCTGCAAGTCGCTTGCGGTATGTCTCTATCAGTTTTGCACATCGAGAAACTTAAATTTTTGCCCATTCTTCCTTGCAAAACAGCTAGAGCTCAGTGAGGTTGGATGGAGAGCATTTGTGAGCGTTTGTCTCAGGTCTTTTACAGACTCCAACAGATTTTCTTCCAGAATGGTCTTTTATTTGGCTTTATCCATCTGTCCATCAAGTTTAACCACCTTCCCTGTCCCTGTTTAAAAAAAAGCAGTCCCAAATCATGATGCTGCCACCACCATGTTTCACAGTGGGGATGGTGTGTTCAGGGTGATGAGCTGTGTTGCTTTTACGCCAAACATAACGTTTTGCATTGTGGCCAAAAAGTTCGATTTTGGTTTCATCTGACCAGAGCACCTTCTTCCACATGTTTGGTGTGTCTCCCAGGGGGCTTGTGGCAAACTTTAAACAAGACTTTTTATGGATATCTTTGAGAAATGGCTTTCTTCTTGCCACTCTTCCATAAAGGCCAGATTTGTGCAGTGTACGACTGATTGTACACCTCAGCTGTAGATCTCTGAAGTTCATACAGAGTGATCATGGGCCTCTTGGCTGCATCTCTGATCAGTCTTCTCCTTGTTTAAGCTGAAGGTTTAGAGGGATGGCTGGATCTTGGTAGATTTGCAGTGGTCTAATACTCCTTCCATTTTAATAGGATTGCTTGCACAGTGCACTTTGAGATGTTTAAATCTTTTTGTATCAAAATCTGGCTTTAAACTCCACAACAGTATCTCGGACCTGCCTGGTGTGTTTCTTGGTCTTCATGATTTTATGTGTACATTATTCATTAATTCAAGGTAAACTTTAATGTTAGATTATTTCTGATTGTTCAGAAAAACAAACTGCATTCATCAACAAAGACTCCTATCAGAGAGAAGTGAAGGTCTATGCCTCTGATAAAGCTATACTGAGTTGTGAAGTGGCAGATTCTAAGACTGAGGTGAAATGGTGTAAAGATAGCAAACAGTTGAGCTCCAGCAAGAATGTCCACATGGAGGCAAAAGGCAAAATTCGTCAACTGGTGCTGGACTGTGTGGAGAAAAATGATGCTGGAGAATACATATGTGAAGCTGGGAAAGACAAGCTGGTCTACACGATTCAGGTGTCAGGTACAGAAAATATCTGCATTTGTTTAGCTAAACTTGAAGGGTTCTTTTCAAAATGGATTTTTGAAATACCGTGTTACATAAGGATGAATGGAAAAGCTGTTAATTTCAACCATGGTCCCTTGGAACTGCAAATATTTATTACATAAAATAATGGTTTTTTTATACTCACTGAAAACAACTAAAAATATAATATGGACACAATTAAATGCAATTGCTTACCATTAAAAATAAATTTTAAAAATGCAATAAAATTAGCTTTTTATTCAGAAGTTCTTGATCATGGAATATTGTATTCAGGTCGGTAAATGGCGCATTTCAATTAAGAGTGACAGAATAAGTTTTCCGCCCTTTTCTCTTTTTTGTGCACTTGCACTTGACATGTGAATACGCCTTTACTGAATGTGGCATTCCAAGATCAAACATCTAAGATTAACAAGCACAAAGACTAGAGAGTAAAGGTAAATTGCAGGTTTTGTTGTATTTTTCTACTGTACTGATTGTAACTGTTTTCAAAAACAATGAGTGGGAATTTTATTCCTGGAGGGAGCCTATGAAACAATGATAATTTAATTAAGATTTAAAGTGTACATTATTCATTAATTCAAGTTAAACTTTAATGTTAGATTGTTTCTGATTGTTTCTTCAGAAAAACAGGCTTCATTCATCAACAAACACTCTGATCATAGAGAAGTAAAGGTACCTGTCTCTGGAAAAGCTATACTGAGTTGTGAAGTGTCAGATTCTAAGACGGTGGTGAAATGGTGTAAAGATGGCAAACAGCTGAGCTCCTGCAAGAATGTCCACATGGGGGCAAAAGGCAAAATTCGTCAACTAGTGCTGGACTGTGTGGAGAAAAATGATGCTGGAAAATACACCTGTGAAGCTGGAAAAGAAAAGCTGGTCTTCATGATTCAGGTGTCAGGTACAGAAAATCTCTGCATTTGTTTGATTAAACTTGATTCATTCATTTAATAAGGCAATTTTGAAATACAGCGTCATTGTGGGTAAAAATATTTCTCAGCTTTTGTTTACATTTGAACAAAAATTGGCATGTCCAATTCATCTTTAACAATGAGCTCCAACTCTTTCAGGCTGGAGGGTCTCCCTGGCATCACCCTGATCTTTAGCTCTCTCCACAGATTCTCAATTGGATTCAGGTCTAGACTGGGCCACTGCAAAACGTTAATGTTTTTGTCTCGTAACCATTTATTCACCACTTTTGCTGTTTGTTTTGGGTCGTTGTTGTGCTGAAATGTCCACTGGTGCCCAAGGCCAAGTTTCTCTGCCTGATGTTGTGGTTGAGAATCTTGATGTATTGATCTTTTTTTCATGGTGCCGTTTACTGTGATTAGGTTCCCTGGTCCATTGGCTGAAAAACACCCCCAAATCATTACGTTCCCACCCCCATGTTTGACAGTGGGTATAGTGTTGTTAGGGTTGAAGGCTTCTCCTTTTTTACGCCAAATGACGGATACATCATTATGGCCAAACAAAAATTTTTTTCTTTCATCTGACCATAAAATAAAACACCAGAAGTCATCTTCTTTGTCCAGATGAGCATGTGCAAGGCCAGGAAGGCTTTTGTATGCCTTTTCTGGAGAAGTGGCGTCCTCCTTTGTCTCCGTCCGTGGAACCCAGCAGTGTGTAGTGTCCATTGGATATTCTGCCTTGAGACGTTGCCACAGACAGAGCCCAGATTCATCAGAATGGCCTTGGTGGTGATTCTTGGATTCTTTTTCACCTCTCACTTTCCTCCTGGTCAGCACAGGTGTCACTTTTGGCTTCCAACCACGTCCTCTGAGATTTTCCACAGTATGGAATGTCTTCTATTTTTTAACAAGACTTTGCACTGTAGCCACTGGAACTTGAAAACATTTAGATATGGCGTTATAGCCCTTTCCTGACTTGTGAGCAGCCACAATGCGCAGCCGCAGGTCCTAAGTGAGCTCCTTTGTCTTAGCCGTGACTGTCCACAAACCAACTGCAGAGAGCTGCTGTTTTTCACCTGTTGTGTTGACTTAGACTGCTGCTCCCAATCAATCAGGGTAATTAGGATGCTTTAAAACAGCTTGGACTATTTGGAATGGTAAAGAACTTGTTCAAATGTAAAGCTGAGAAATATTTTTTCCCACAATGATGCCTCTTGTACTTTGTCTTATTATCTTCTGGGAGACGCCTGTGTTATTTCTGGTCAATAAAAAAATGCTAGTTGAATAAAAATAAGTCTCCATATTAACCTCAAACTCCATCTTAATGGAGAATGCATTAAAATGACAGAAAACACAAGAGATCCCTGTGTAATATTAGACTGAAAGTATCCATCATTCCAAACATGAATGCACTAAGAAAAATTGTGCCTGCTACATACCGACCAACTGACCAGTGGCAAAGCCGATATTCAAACCTAGGTGTTCAGCATCTCTGTGCTGAGCGCTGCACCACCTGGATGCCTATTTTTGGTTGATTTTGTATTATTTAAAGTAGATGAACACCAAAATAACTTTAATGGGTCTCAACATTTAATAAATGTTAGTTTTCTCATTATGTCAAGAGAACAAACAAATCCACAAACACACATAAGTGCCAAATAAGATGCTTACAACCAGACCTCGAGAACGCATTAAAATGACAGAAAACACAAGAGACCCCTGTGTAATATTAGACCGAAAAGTATCCATCATTCCACACATGAATGCAAGAAAAATTGTGCCTGCTAGATAGCAACCAACTGACCAGTGGCAAAGCCGAGATTCAAACCTAGGTGTTCAGAATCTCTGTGCTGGGTGCTGTACCACCTGGATGCATATTTTTGATTTAGTTTGGCTTAGTTAAAGGAGTTGAACACCAAAATAACTTAAATGGGTGTCAACATTTATTAATGTTAGTTTTCTCATATTTTTTTTAGATAAACAGACTACATTCATCAACAAAGACTCCTATCAGAGTGAAGTAGAGGTGTCTGTCTCTGAAAAAGCTATACTCAGTTGTGAAGTGTCAGATTCTAAGACTGAGGTGAAATGGTATAAAGCTGGCAAACAGTTGAGCTCCCGCAGGAATGTCCACATGGAGGCAAAAGGCAACATCCGTCAACTGCTGCTGGACTGTGTGGAGAAAAATGATGCTGGAGAATACACCTGTGAAGCTGGGAAAGACAAGATGGTTTTCATCATTCAGGTGTCAGGTACAGAAAATCTCTGCGTTTGTTTGATTAAACTTGATTCATTCATTTAAAAAGGCAATTTTGAAATGCAGCGTTAAATAATGATGAATGGGAAACCTGTCAATTTGTTCCATGGTCCCAAGGAACTGCATATATTTTAAACTTATGTAAAATAATGGGGTTGTTTTTAATGCAAATTGAAAAAAAACCCCACAATTATAATATAAACACAATAAAATTTAAACAACTATATAAAAAATACGAAAAAACGTTTGCTTTACCTTCACTTTATTGTTTTCTTATTCTTTTTATTCAGGGATTCTTGATCTTGGAATATTGTATTCAGCTCAGTAATAGCGAGTATGACATGAGGGACAATTATATAATTATAAAAAGTAACTTAAAGTTACTTTTTTTCAACCAGCATTTTTTTTATTGACCGGAAATGACACAGGCATATCCCAGAAGATATTAAGACGCATCATTGGCTATTTATTGGCTATTACAGCTATCAAACGCTTCTTATAATTGCGGAACAGTTTTTTGCATGTCTCCACTGGTATTTTTGCCCATTCATCTTTAATGATGAGCTCCAACTCTTTCAGGTTGGAGGGTCTATCCACAGATTCTCAATTGGATTCAAGTCAGGCCACTGCAAAACGTTAATGGTTTTGTCCCTTAACCATTTCTTCACCACTTTTGCTGTTTGTTTTGGGTCGTTGTTGTGCTGAAATGTCCACTGGTGCCCAAGGCAAAGTTTTTCTGCAGACTGCCTGATGTTGTGGTTGAGAATCTTGATGTATTGCTCTTTTTTCATGGTGCTGTTTACTGTGATTAGGTTCCCTGGTCCATTGGCTGAAAAACACCCCCAAATCATTAGGTTCCCACCACCATGTTTGACAGTGGGTATGATGTTCTCCTTTTTTACTCCAAATGACAGATACATCACTGTGGCCAAACAATTCAATTTTTCTGACCATAAAATAAAACACCAGAAGTCGTCTTCTTTGTCCAGATGAGCATGTGCAAGGCCAAGAAGGCTTTTGTATGCCTTTTCTGGAGAAATGGTGTCCGCCTTTGTCTCCGTCCGTGGAACCCAGCAGTGTGTAGTGTCCGTTGGACTGTCTGCCTTGAGACGTGGCCACAGACAGAGCCCAGATTCATCAGGATGGCCTTGGAGGTGATTCTTGGATTCTTTTCACCTCTCACTTTCCTCCTGGCCAGCACAGGTGTCACTTTTGGCTTCCAACCACGTCCTCTGAGATTTTCCACAGTATGGAACGTCTTGTATTTTTAATTTGCACTGTAGCCACTGGAACTTGAAAACATTTAGATATGGCGTTATAGCCCTTTCCTGACTTGTGAGCAGCCACAATGCCGCAGGTCCTTAGTGAGCTGTGACGCGCAACAGCGTTTTGTAAGGAGGCACACCGAACAGACACACACAATGCAGGTAAAAGCGAACAGCGGACTTTCTTAAATAAACAGAAATGAAACCTGGCACGAGGACCGAAAGCTCCAGAGGGGAAAACACAACAAAACAAACAACAACAACGGATTACTACCATAATCGTAGCTGAGCGATTGTACCTAGGGGAGCAAGCTTGATCATAAACTGAGACGAGATCAAGAATCAGAATACCGGTAATGCAGTTAGAGAAACACTGGATTGGATGCAGGACACAAGGTAACTGGTCAGACAATCTGGCAAGTATTGGGGTGAGGACCAGGGGTATAAGTACCCGGCAGTTATTGAGGTTCAGGTGCTGATGATTGGCGTGGGTGTGGCAACAGGTAGAGTAGGCGGAGCTGAGAACTTGAAAGTGAGCTCCTTTGTCTTAGCTGCGACTGTCCACTGTCTAAAACTTCTGCTCCCAATTAATCAGGGTAATTGGGATGCTTTAAAACAGCTTGGACTATTTGGAATGGTAAAGAACTTTGGATTTTACCATAGACTGTAACAGTTTGCAAAGGGTATGAATAATTTTGGACATACCAATTTTTGTTCAAATGTAAATAAAAGATGATAAATATTTTTCTTGTACTTCATCTTATTGTCTTCTGGGAGATGCCTGTGCCATTTCCGGTCAATAAAAAAAATAGTAGTAAAAAAAAAGTAACTAAAACTAATAATTTTGAGTTTCGCTTATATATACACAGGGGTTCGACAATGAAACTGAAGCACCTGTCATTTTAGTGTGGGAGGTTTCATGGCTAAATTGGACCATCCTGGTGGCCAATCTTCATTAATTGCACATTGCACCAGTAAGAGCAGAGTGTGAAGGTTCAATTAGCAGGGTAAGAGCACAGTTTTGCTCATTTTGGGTGACATATCAGAGTTCAAAAGAGGACAAATTGGTGGTTCATGCCTTGCTGGCGCATCTGTGACCAAGACAGCAAGTCTTTGTGATGTTTTAAGAGCCACGGTATCCAGGGTAATGTCAGCTTACCACCAAGAAGGACGAACCACATCCAACAGGATTTACTGTGGATGCAAGAGGAAGCTGTCTGAAAGGGATGTTCGGGGAAGCTGTCTGAAAGGGATGCTAACCCGGATTGTATACAAAAAAGATAAAACCACGGCTGCCCAAATCACGGCAGAATTCAATGTGCACCTCAACTCTATTTCCACCAGAACTGTCCGTTATGAGCTCCACGGGGTCAATATACACGGCCGGGCTGCTATAGCCAAACCTTTAATCACTTGTGCCAATGCCAAATGTCGGTTTCATTGGTGCAAGAAGCGCAAATCTTGGGCTGGGGACAATGTGAATCATGTATTGTTCTCTTATGAGTCCACCTTTACTAAGAAATGTTTGTGGTCTAAAACCAGGTGTTTTAGTTTCATTGTCCAACCCCTGTATATATCAGTCTTAGCCTCCAAGAAATTCTAAATGAAATTTCAACAAACACCCAACAACAAAAAACCTAACCCACTTTAGAAACACTGAAGCCAATGCCAGAAAAATAATTAAAACAGCCAAGATACTATGTTGGAAGAATGCCAGTACACCAACCAACACATTTTGGACCATCGTGAGAAAGAATTGAGAATATAAATATCCACCCTTGAATTCATTTTCTCAAAAACCAAGAACAGTTTGAAACAAAAAGGAATTAACAAAACTTCTGGCTAAAATCTTCAACAAACATATCAGCAAACATAACCTACACACAACGGCATTGAAAACACTTCTAAGAATACACAATCACATAGGGAAAACTGGAAGCATTCCAAATGAATGGAAAGAAGCCAAGGTAATTCCTATTCCCAAACCTGAAATAGAACATCAACCCCACTATAGACCTATAGTCCTAACAAGCTGTGTTAGTAAAACATTAGAGAGATTGGTAAATAACCACTTAGTCTGGTACATTGAAAAATACTACAATATTTAAATTGAAAATCAATAAAGCGTTCAAAAAAACAATAGTACCTTGCATAACCTAACCACACTATTGTTAGGATCTGAAAGTGCTGGGCCATGCCTGGCAATGCGGTGGTTTCCATGTATTCGCTCTTAATGCGCTTGTGCTATTTACGCTCAGCTGATGCTGATTTGCCTAATTAGCCCGGCATTTAAGCCAGTTTTCTACAGTCCCTCGCTGTAACATTATGTGTATGTTCATGCCGAGAGTGTTTTCTGTTCGAGGTCCTTTTTGTCGCATTTATTGTATTTGCGGTTTTGCCAGTCTGTCAGCATTCGTTTTGTTTTCCTTTACTATTGTCCATATTATTTCCTGCACTGCAGTCTCGAGTGTTTTCCCCTTTCACCTCTTCCCTGTGTTCATTCTATCCTAAAAAAACAAAAAAATATGTTCAAGCAATAATGGTTTCAAAATTTCAAAAACAAACAAATCCACATATACACATCTTTGCCAAATAAGGCCCCTACAACCAGACCTCAAACTCCATCTTAATGGAGAATGCATTAAAATGACAAACACAAGAGATACATGCATAATATTAGACCGAAAAGTATCCATCATTCCACACATGAATGCACTAAAAAATTGTGCCTTCTAGATAGCGACCAACTGACCAGTGGCAAAGCCGAGATTCAAACCTAGGTGTTCAGAATCTCTGTGCTGGGTGCTGCACCACCTGGATGGCTATTTTTGGTTTATTTTGGCTTAGTTAAAGGAGTTGAACACCAAAATACCTTAAATGGGTCTCAAAATTTAATTAATGTTTGTTTTCTCATTATTTCTTTAGATAAACAGACTGTATTCATCAACAAAGACTCCTATCAGAGTGAAGTAGAGGTGTCTGTCTCTGAAAAAGCTATACTCAGTTGTGAAGTGTCAGATTCTAAGACTGAGGTGAAATGGTATAAAGCTGGCAAACTGTTGAGCTCCAGCAGGAATGTCCACATGGAGGCAAAAGGCAAAAACTGTCAACTGGTGCTGGACTGTGTGGAGAAAAATGATGCTGGAGAATACACCTGTGAAGCTGGAAAAGACAAGATGGTCTACACAATTCAGGTGTCAGGTACTGCAAATCTGTGCATTTGTTTAGTTAAACTTGAACAGTCCTTTTCAAAATGGATTTTTGAAATATAGTATTACATAATGATTAATGGGAAACCTGTTCCAATTGATCCATTTGAACTGCAAATTTTTGAGCTTATATAAAATAATGGGTTTTTTATACACAATGAAAAAAAGAAATATAATATAGACGCAATGAAATACAATTAATAACCATTAAAATTAATATGAATAATCCAATAAAATTAGCTTTGTATTCAGAAGTTCTTGATCTTGTAATATTGTATTCAGGTCAGTAAAGGTGCATTTCAATGAGGAAAGAAAAAGTGTTCTGCCTTTTTTCACTTTTTTGTGCACTTGCACTAATCATGTGAATACGCCTTTTTTTGTTTATTTTGTCTTGTTTAAAGGAGATGAACACC
>JAYDZF010426342.1:0-14740 GCA_034509105.1 Microcambeva barbata
GAAGATAAAACAGATTTATTCCATGACAACCATGTCATCATCCTTCCGCTCATTCCGCTCCAGATCCGGCCGCATCCCGCTGTTAATGCAGCAAAAGGTACCGGTACTATGGCTTATATTAATTATTCAACGTTAATACTGTTGTTTATACTGAATGGTGTTTGGTATTTTATTTACCACTGCAATACATCTGTGTTATCCTCAAAGCTAACTACAGGTAAGAAGAACCTGGTTAGTCTCAAAAACCTTTCAAATCATAATTATTATTTAATATACGAACATGTTATACTTTTTGTAACATATTTAATGTATTCTTACATATAATCTTGTGATTTATATACATTTTTACCCCAGAACTCATAACATACTGGCTTTTTACACTGAGTGTCAGTGTGCAGTCATTTTCCCACCTTTCGCTCAGGGGGTTTATTTGTACAGCTACAGTATATTTTATTAAATCCCAAAGGCATTAATATAGAGTCTGTCTCCGTCTGCTAAAGTAACTTCCACTCTTCAGAGACTTTCTACAAAATTGTGTCTGTGGGATTTTTAGCAACTCATCCAGAAAAGCATTTAAGAGATCAGGGACTGATGTTTGCTCATAAACTCCAGTATAGTTCCTCCTAAAGGTGTTTGAGTGGTTGAGGTCTCTGGGGATTCACTGAGTGCCTAATTTTATAAAGTATGTGGGCATACCTCAATACATTTCTTTTTCAGTCCCATTGCCACAGGTTTATAAAATCAAACACTAAGTGAATACAATTGACACTGTGGTGGAGGATGGATAATGCTGTGTTTTTTTAGGACTTAGCCTAGGCCTGGGAATTAGAATGCTTAATGCTTCATCATATCAAGACATTTTGTACAGGTGTACCAAACACATACTTTTAATTCATGGTGGTTTCGGTGATCCCGCAGTAACTGGGAGTCTATGTAATATTAATTTATTTAAAGTAAACTTTTGACATTTAAATGTGCAGAAGTCTGCTATTAAAAAGGCCATATAGAAACATCATATTGAGACAGGACATGACACATTGGAACTTAGTTTTTCTGTGCTCTTTCCTCTGTATTTTTCCATGTTTAGTCTCCACAACGTTCATTGTGCTCCTGTCTTTCAGATGAAGGAGTAAGTGATCAGTTTCCTCACTGACACACAGAGCTCAAGTCAGCAGAGGGTATCTTACCATTACCATAATGCCAAATATAACGCCAAAAAAACCCAGCTAATACTATTCAAACATGGTATTTAAACTTTTTAGAAACAAAGATCACACAATTGGAAAGCTTAATGTTTGATTTAATTAAAGTAAGGAGTTGGGAAAGGCCAGTGGGATCTAATTATAAAAATATAGAGAAGAAAAAATTACCAAAAAAGCTAAATCAGCACTAATAAATATTGATAATGCAACTCTCAAAGTAAATTGGGGACAAATCATTTAAATACCACTTTCTCAAATGACTACATTAGGAAATTGTTAATAATAAAAACACAAAAGGGCTTTAATTGAGCAAATTTAAGGAAAAAAAAAAACCACTTTGCTGCTTCAACAGGTTACAAGACCCAGCAAGAAGTGCATGAATTCTCTACCAATAATAAGAGACTGCATGGTGTTAGAACTGGGCCTGGTGTGTTCACAAAGATTTTTGCCATTTCATTCATGTTCTATCAATCTATTTATCTTCAGTTTTAGAAAACTTAATATATTCATATGTTCATATATACAAACAATATTGTTTAAGTAGATCTTACATTTAATATACTAAAAGTGTACACATTTGATATGATTTACTTATTTAATGCAAGTAATTATTTTTGTGTAGTGAGCATTAGTTTCCCCATATTGCATATTATGATCTTTTTCTCCCAGTTTCCATGGTTTTATATAAAAAAAAAGAATTTATAGTGTTATATAAGTGCATTAAACAAGACAAGACTGTAAATTCACTTTGTGTTTGCAGTCTCACTTTTTCCCTTTGTTATTAATCTTAATTCAGCTGAGCTGCAACATAAGGTGATAGCCAATTTATTATGTTGTATGGATTGCAATTTTCTTGACTATTGTGCACTTTGTTTAATTGAGACCTGAATTAAACTTATAATGTTTTATATAAGTATTTAGGTTTAAATGAAGCAGCACCTCCAGGATACAGTTATGAACACAAGCCACAGCGGTCATGGAGGAGGAGCAGTATGATGCAGACATGTGTCTTACTGTTAAGTCAACTTCTGCAACTAACTTTTATAGCTGACATAGTCAAGAAATCATCCTTTGAAAAAAATAGTATGTTTAAACTAGTTACTTTTTATCGACTCCCTGGTCCTTACTCAAAAGTTTTACATAAATGTACAAATTTTCTTATATAAATGTCTTTTCTTATGTCTTATCAACAGAACAGGCCTCAATTGTTGGAGACTTCAACATTGATTATGAAAATAAGCCTGATCCTCTTAAAATTGTGTTTGATTCTATTCTACATAGGTATTACCCAAAATGTAACAGGACCCACTCACCACTGTAAACATACGTTAGATTTAATACTAACTTATGGTATAAACATACAGTAGTGTTCAAAATAATAGCAGTCTCATATGACTAACCAGAAAATCACTGTTTTTGGTATAAATTATAATACCACATGACAAACAATCTACCAGTTGGTGCAGTAGATTCTTAGAAAACCAACAGACTCAGCATTCATGATATGCATGCTCTTGTGTATTTGAATAAGTAATTGAAAGGTGTGTGTTCAAAATAATAGCAGCATGAAGTTCAGTTGGTGAGGTCAATCATTCCGTGAGGAAACAGGTGTGAATCATGTGGCCCTTTTTTAAGGATGAAGCCAGCACATGCTGTACATGCATTTCTCCTTGAAAGCCTGAGAAATATGGGTCATTCGAGACATTGTTCAAAAGAACAGAGAACATTAATTAACACATTTGATTGGAGAGGGTAAAACCTATAAAGCAGTGCAGACAATTATATGCTGTTCATCAAAAATGATCTCCAATGTTTTAAATGGAGAGCAAAACCAGATCAAAGAGAATGGATTGAAGAATAGCCAGAATGGCAAAGGCTCAGCCAATGATCAGCTCCAGGATGATCAAAGCCAGTCTCATCTTACTGTGACAGTTAGAAGATGCCTGAGTGAAGCTAATCTATTAGCAAGAAGTCCCTGCAAAGTCCCACTCTTTAAAAGATGTACTGAAGCGGATACAATTTGCCAAACAACACAACAACTGGCCTCAAGAGAAATTGAGAAACATATTGTGGACTGATGAAAGTAAAATTGTTCTTTTTGTTTCCAAGGGCCGCAGACAGTTTGTCAAACGACCCCCAAACTCTCCCACAGTGCACTCTGAAGACAGTGAAGCATGGTGGTGCAAGCATTGCTGACCTTTGATAAAACTTGATTTGATTTGATGTGTGAAGTGTCTCTGTGTAATAAAATACATGTGTCATTTTAAATTCGAAACATGCTATAACGTCTGCAACTGCAGTATCATTCCTAAACAATTTACCATAATTACCAACAGCTAGACTATCTTTAGAACCTAAAGATCTAGATCAGGCAACTCAAGACTTGTAGTCTGTATTACGCACAACCTTACACAGAGTAGCTCCCATTAAGTCTAAACTAATAAGGCAAAAAAAAGCTTAATCCATGGTATAATGAGCACATACACAAACTAAAACAAGCAGCACGAAAGTTAGAATGCAAGTGGCGGCACAGTAAGCTGGAAGTGTATAAGATTGTGTGGAAAGATTTACTAACGGAGTATAAATGAGTTTTTAAAATTCTTTAATGTTCAGATCGAAAAATGTAACTACAAATGTAAAATATGGTGTTCCACAGGGACAGTTTTGTTTTCTTTAGGAGAAATAATTTGTAAACATGGCATTAATTTTCACTGTTATGCAGATGACACACAGCTGTATACATCAGTAAGCTTGAAGGTTGTGTAAACGATATAAAAACTGTAGGTTTTTTATATGAACAATTTAATGTCCTGTAACTTTTTTCTACTTAATTAAAAAACTTGTGACAATAGATTCAGATCTCTCTTTTGATACTCACATTGATAATATTACTAGAGTTGCCTAAAAATAAGGAATATACTCTCTTTGAATGATGTTCTAACTGGATGCTCTGGTAGATCCACAAAAAAAATCTTCTGTTAGTTCAAAATGCAGCAGCGCGAGTTCTAACTACAACTAAAAAGATCATATTACTCCTGTTCTTTCATCGCTACACTGGCTAACAGTTAAATATTCCATTATCTATAAAACACTTTTGCTAAATGTCTTTCTACTCAGTATCTGAGTGAGCTTATTGAGCAATACAATCCAGCACACTCACTTTGTGCACAAGATGCAGGGTTACTTATGGTTCCTACTATAAAAAATTTCACTGCAGGTGGAAGACCATTTTCTTACAAAGCTCCCCAACTTTGGAATAACCTTCCAGCTTCTGTTTGGGGTTCTGACACAGTCTCAATGTTTAAGTCTAGGTTAAAAACATATTTATTTACTCAGGCTTTTGATTAAGTAGGGGTGTGTGGCTTCGGTCTGATGCTTTTCTTGCCACTACGTGTTTGCTTCTGGCTGCCTCTGATTTTACCACCAGGGCTGGGGCTATCCACCCAAATATAGACAAAGGAGCAGAGCTTGGAGTTTCTTGGTCATAGAAACTTGTGGTGATCA
This sequence comes from Microcambeva barbata, assembly GCA_034509105.1. Taxonomy (NCBI): domain Eukaryota; kingdom Metazoa; phylum Chordata; class Actinopteri; order Siluriformes; family Trichomycteridae; genus Microcambeva; species Microcambeva barbata. The sequence continues at coordinate 4,707 of JAYDZF010426342.1, forward strand.
GGGATATTGGATTGCTGTCACTCTGTTTCTCCTGTCCGATCACTCTGGTTTGATGACAGCAGTTGAGGTGGATGCTGATGTCATGTGAAAGCCTTCATGACTTTGTTACCTGCTTGCTCTCCCTTTTAGTGTTATGCTGTAATAGTTAAGTGGCGCCGGAGTCAAAAGCTTTGCTCTACTCTCTGGTTACACTAAGAGATTTCACTTTTTAACTACATCTTCTGCTCTTTCACTCCAAGGTGATATTTCTGATGGAAGACTGTTCACCTCTCCTGCACTTTGCGACTGACATCCCAACAACTGCTTCTCCTGATAGATGAGATGGGGCCAGGCGTGTTGCTCAAAGAACTTCTGAAACCACAACAGACTTTTTCAGAAACTGGACTGATTAATTAAGAGCTCCTATATATACAGTTTTTGCAAGTTATAACGTTTAGTCTTATGTAATTTTGATTGTTGTTGAACTATAAATGTTGGTGTGTATAATATTCTCCACTCCACCCTTGAAGGATGGGACCCTGCTAAGTCTGGTTCCTCCAAGGTTTCTTCCTGTAATTTTAGGGAGTTTTTCCTTGCCACAGTCACCCTTGGCTTGCTTAACAGTGGGTTTTTAGGTCTTGGTCTGGTGGTCCTAAATTCTGTAAAGCTGCTTTGTGACGATGTCTATTGTTAAAAGCACTATACAAATAAATTGATGTGACTCATTTTGTGTTGTCCAGTGAAAAGATATACTTAAATATCTGCAGAAATGTTAGGGGTTTACTCACTTTTGTGAAACACTGTATGTCACTGATGAGAGACTTCCTGACCGGTACATAAAGTGGCTTCTTACAAGTAATTGTGACCATTCTATTGTTTGTACCCATTATTTTCCACATCTAAGTAGGGGTGCAGAAGTATCTCCGACTCTCTGATGCTCTGTGATGTCTGTATATACGTACATTGTGTAAAAATCTGCGTGGATGTCGGTCAGAAATGGAGCATCCTGTTTGAGCATTCGTACGGGGGCAACAGGGTCAATTCCTAACATATGCGTTAAAGTTACAGCGTCAACTGAATCCTTAAGAACTTTATTTATCTCAGCGACCACAGGTTCTATATTCTTGTAATGTCCGTGAGGAATCCTGTGTATATGCACGTATGTTTCACCATCGTTAAAAAAAAACACGTTTTCTTTTTTAGGTATCAAATACCACGTGTGCGGATATTGCACTGCTGTCAGCGCAACTTCCCACTCTCCATTGAATTTAAGAGGCTTGGCAAACTTAGTCGTATAGTTAGATATTGTAATCTACGGATAAATGTCTTTTGACAGGTTGCTCGGTAGAGTCACAAAAAACCCACACTCTTCCATGGTATACGGATAATAAAGATCGCACCCCCAGTTTTAAATAGAGGTTAACGACTTTTCTGGCCGGAACCCATGAATTAAATTTGTCAGGCCATCCTACCTTCACTAAACACATTTTCTTTTTCAACCTTTTTGGCCAAATTGTCTCCACTTTAAAAGCTTTGTCTTTTTCTACAATACTATTTTGTAGCTCTGGTCCCCTCAATTTTCTCTCCATAGTAGTCCTGAAGCTTATATACCAGGGGATCTTTTAATATCTGTTATAAAATTGTAAAATATCTTTTGAAAGTTTTTACGCATGGGCGGGTCTTAGGTGAAGGCGTTTACCATTGGTCACTAACACTGAGCCCTTCTCCTGGGACTAAGCCACACCCACTCCACTGGCTTTAAACAAAATGGCAAAACAAGTGCTGTTCTACCGATGAATAATTATCAATACACACACATACACTGCACAAAAAAATAAAGGGAACACTTAAACAATACAATATAACTCAAACTGAGTGAAATCAAAACTTAGGAAGCAACACTGATTGACAATCAATTTCACATGCTGTTGTGCAACTGGAATAGACAACAGGTGGAAATGATTGGCAATTAGCAAGACACACTCAATAAAGGAGTGGTTCTGCAGGTGGACACAACAGACCATTTCTCAGTACCTAGCACGAGATGGACTCGTCAACACACACAAATGGCTCAGGTAGTGCAACTCATCCAGGATGGCACATCAATGCGAGCTGTCAGCGTAGTGTCCAGAGGCTGAAGGCTCTACCAGGAGACAGGCCAGTACACCAGGATACGTGGAGGTGACCGAACCTTTCAGCTGCACGTCCAACAGGTTCTCCCTCCTCAGTCGCCTGCTGTGAGGACTCTAATGCCAGAGTTCCACCTCAGCACTAGTGACATTCGGGTCTGCTACAGTAGTATCTAAACACACTAGTACTAGTCTGTTCTAACGCCTGAGTGCGCCAAGGTTCATCTCTCTAATTTTCTGGCTAATTAATGGTTTGCATCTTCTGGTGAAGCCTCTGAATTTTTGTTCATGAAGTCTTCTGCAAGCAGTTGATTATGATTCCTTTACTTATGCCCTCTAGAAGTGTTTACTGATGTCACCAACAAGTGTTTTATGGGGTTTTTTTTCTACAGCGCACACATTTCTCAAATTAGTAATGTGTGTGTGTAACACGTGACCGTACAGATGTTTTTATAATCTGTGATATAATTGTATGATAAACTAAATTACTACACAAAACTGTCAATGCTATGACATTTATTACAGAAACATATGTCAAAGTACCATGTATTTATTACTCCATAAAAGGCATTTATTACAATAACATATGTTCCAGTACCATGTTTTTTATTACCTGTGATCATAAATTTATAATAAACTATATTTTTATTACTCCATAAAACATTTTTAATGTTTCAGAAAATACCGTCCCATTACCTTTTGACCTCACAGCTGCATTTGGATTACCGCAAAGCACTGCCCCTTTGCTCTAATTGGTCGAAAGGCAATAACTGTCAGTTTGACAAAAAGTGCACTATATACCTATCTCTGACATCCAAAAACATCCCGGAAGATAAGTTCACATACCCCAGTTCTTAATACTGTGTATTGTCCTCTCTAACATCAATGACAGCTTGAAGTCTTTTGTGGTAGTTGTGGATGAGACTCTTTATTTTCTCAGATGGTAAAGCTGCCCATTGTTCTTGGCAAAAAAACCTCCAGTTCCTGTAAATTCCTGGGCTGTCTTGCATGAACTGTCTTGCTTGAGATCTTCCCAGAGTGGCTCAATGATATTGAGGTCAGGAGACTGTCATGGTCCCTCCAGAACTTTCACTTTGTTCTGCTGTAGCCAATTGAGGCTTGTCTCTGCGCTGTTAGGCGTATTTCAGCTGATGTTATTTGTGGGTTTTTCTTTTCTGTACAACTGTCCTGGCAGTTGTGACCGAAATTATTGTTGGTCTACCTGACCATGGTTTTCCATTTGTTAGTCACATTTTGAACACTGCTGACTGGCATTACCAATTCCTTGGAAATCTTTTTGTATCCCTTTCCTGTTTTAAATAGATCAACTACCTTTTCCTGTAGAGCCGTGGACAAGTCGTTTGCATTCCCTATGGCAAATAATCCAGACATGTCAGATACAAGATGAAAGATGCAAGAGTCTGTCTGGACAGCTTTTATGCACACAGATTACAAGCCATCAAAAATTCTGCCGGGGTATTTAAACTTTTGAGCACAACTATATATAAAACCTTTTCAACATTTTGATGTGAAATTATTTACTTCATGATGACTTATGTCTGCAAGTGTGATGTAAACAATGAACTGTGATATTGTGACATTATTGAAACAATGGTGAATGTGACTGAACGTCAAATAAATGAAATAACACATGTATACAGCACAAATCAGTGCACTGGGAACACAAGATAACAGCTTTTTTTTGGTAAACATCATGTAATGTAAAACTAGCTTTTTGGTAAACCTCAAGTAATCTGGATGTTAGCAGTGACATAATGTACCAGAATATCATAGGTCATCTCTGTACTTTATTATTTACAAGTTGCAAATATCTGATGAATTCTGTCCACCTTTTGTTTCACTGTGAGATGAATCAGACGTTTCACATCTTGTAAGCAGAAAACACGGAACGCTCTGGTTTCTTCTTTCCACTGACACTGATGTTTGGTGCTCAAAATGAGAACCATGGTCATGCTGACCTTGGCACACTGAATTGTGCAGTTTATCCAAAAAGAGTTCCAGTTGTATATTATATTCATTCATTACACAGACTGATACATTCCAAATGTTTCTCTTTTAATGTTGATGATTATAAATGACATTTAATGAAAATCCCAAATTATGTATCTCAGAAAATTGAATATTGTGAAAAGGTTCAATATTGAAGACACCTGGAGCCACACTCTAATCAGCTAATTAACTCAAAACACCTGCAAAGGCCTTTATCTCAAACTAGTACTGTAGGCTACACAATCATGGGGAAGAAAGGAAGGAAAAGATGTGGTAGAAAAAAAGTGTACAAGCAATAGGGATAACCACACCTTAAGGACTACTGTGAAACAAAGTAAATTTTGCATTTCCTTTGGAAATCAAGGTCCTAGAGTCGGGGGGGGGGAAGAGGAGAGGCACATAATCCATGTTGCTCGAGGTACAATGTAAAGTTTCCAGTCAGTGATGATTTGGGGTGCTATGTCATCTGCTGGTGTTGGTCTTCTACGGTTTAATCATAAAAATTAAAAGAAACAAACAAAATACATGTGTAATGAATAAATATAATATTTTTCATAATATTCTAATTTTATAAGCAGGACTATAAAAATAAAATTTAAAGAATGAATCCACACATTGCTACTGGAATACCAAGGGGAAAAAACCACTTGAATTGGTTGTTCTTAATGTATGCGACTGCCAATATTAAGCCAGGCAGAAATGCAACAACAGACTTGTCAGTTATATTCATTCAGTACATCTATAAAATCATGAATGATATATGAATGATGATGAACATAAAATATTCTTCTTTCAAGTACAGTTCTAGAAATCTTGAAAAGCAAGATAAAATATAAGCCACATAAACTGTGTATTTCAATACTGTTTATAATAAAAAAAAATACTTTGATACATACTGTACAATTATCTGTACATTTGATTTAAGCAATTACCTAAAAAACACCAAATTCCCTTAGGAAATGCTGGTATAGGACCACTTCGTAAGAATATCAATTTGGCCATTACAATTAATTATTGATTTTCCACACCAAAACATAATACTGAAAAAAACAACAACAAAAAAACAACAACAAAATTTCTGAATTTACAAACTAACTTGCTTTCAAATTGTTTAAAGTAAATAATAACGATATAATTTGAACATGTGGTTATAACCACATGAGCAAACTTTAAAGTAAATAATAACGATATAATTTGAAGTTTGCTCATGTGGTTATAACCACATGTTCAAATTATATCGTTATTATTTACTGTAAAGTGTACAAGTGTACTCAGGAATATAAATGATAGCCATGTTTACAAACATATTTGTAAAGTTAAAGAAGAAAGACAAACAAGCAGGCAAACTGTGTGTGGAGAAGCAAGCAGGATGCAAAATTTTGAAAAATACAGAGAAACAGTCAGTTTAGTGGATAACAAAAGTAATCACACATCTAAAAAGTTTAAGCAGTTCATAAATCATCATGGCTTCGACATCCTATAATTTGAAATTTTATTGTCAACTTTGCTTCAGTGATAAGTTATAAATAAAATTGTGCTTTAAGTATCGCTCATTTGTTCTCATTTATTAATTCAGAGAGAGAATGAGGTCATCTTCCAGGTCAGAGTTGTCCGAGCTATCTGCTAGAAGAACAGAATAAGAAAGAGAAAGTCAAATATTTATGTGAATTTTGTATGATCTCTGACAACCAATATTACAATGACTAACTAGCAGATAAAAAGAAAGTATTGCTTTTCCAAAAAGTATTCACAGAGCCTTAGTCCACAATGAATAGCATTACTTTTCCCCTGAAAATTCTACATGCAATACCCTATATTGACAATGTAAAAAAGATTGTTTGGAATTGTTGCAAATTTATTAAAAATAAGTTTGCCCAATAACTAGTTGAAGCACATTTGGAAGCAATTACAGCCTTAAGTCTTTTTGAGTATGATGCTACAAGCTTGGAACACTTATTTGGGGAGTGTCAGTGCAGCCATTTTCTGATCTTTGGAGCTGGTTTTCATCAAGGATGTCTCTGTATATTGCTTCATTTATCGTTCTCTTGACCTTGAGTATTTAAGTTCCTGCTGCTGAAAAAACATCCCTGCAGCATTCCTGCACCACTATGCTTTGATGGCACTGGCTGGGTGATGAGCGGTGCCTGGTTTTTATACAGACAATTGTTGTTTCAATAGGCCAGATATGTTTGTTTATCAAGGCCTGAGATTTTTAGGTGGCTTGTTGAAAACTCCATGTGGGCTGTCTTTTACTAAAGGGGGGCTTCCATCTGGCCACCACCATACATGCCTGATTGTTGGAGTAAAGCAGAAATTGTTGTCCTCTCTCGACAAAGCAATACTGAAGCTCTGTCAGTGTGTCCCTTGGGTTTTTGTTCACTGCCCTGATTAAGACCTACCCTGATCAATTAGATTTGACAAGCTGCCAGCTCAAATGGATGAATGCCACAGTGCTCATTGCGACTTGTACCCTTCCCCAGATCTGTGTCTAGATACAATCCTGTCCTGTCTCAGAGGTCTACAGACAATACCTTAAACTACATGGTTTGTGCTCTATGTACCGTCAACTATGGAACCTTAAATAGAAAAGGGATTTACCACAGGAAGACTCCAATCAAGTTGTCGAAACAAGTGAAGGACTTTATTAGTATAAACAGGATGCACCTGAGCTCAATTTTGAGTGTCATGTCAAACGCTGTGAATACTGTGTATTTTTTTTTTAAATAAATTGTCAAAAAGACTTTTTTCCACTTTGTCATTATGAGGAATTGTGTTAACAATTTTGAGGGGGAAAATAATTTAATCAATTCTGGAATAAGGCAGTAGCATTGCAAAATGCCAGTGTTTTGTGTCTGCCCACTGACACACTGACCAGTGGAATACATTAGAGAGTGACTAGAAGTACTAACTAATCAGTGACAAACCCTGGAACGGAGCCGGTAGTTACAGCTTACTGTAACTTACTACTCCCTTTGAGGCACCTTTTTACCTTTCTGTGACTCTGGATTACTAGTCCAGTATCCTAACCACTAGGCCAACCAAAGGACACCATTTAGAACCTCAAAACTGCCAGGTTGCGAGCAAGTTAGGCCCTTGAGCAAAAACCTAAACCATTGCTCAGAGTGTATACTGTAACTGTACTTTAAGTTACTTTGGATAAAGTGCTGAAATGTAATATTGATCAATTGGTAGATTTCACCTTGGTCTAGTGATGTCATTATGTGAACTGAATGAGGAGGACTGTTTAAATACCAATTCTAATTAAACCATGACATTGATGAACCATGATTTATTGGTCAATTAAAGGAAACACCTGTTGTGAACAAGCTCATTGTTAAAGAACAAGTTGTACAAAATTACTGAAACATTGACACTGAAACTTTAACATGTGCATTAAAACATTTAAAGAAGGTTACATTACATTGACCTGTAAAGGCTTGTGCAATTTAGGTTCATCCTGAAATTTCCATCAAAATTTTCTAACTTTTTGTGTGGAGTGAATGCATAATTACATTATGAACTTAAATATAATTATTATACATAATTATGTATTATGCACATCTGACTAGATACAATTTTAACTGGTGATGGGGAGATTTAAAACATAAGTAACCTCCACTCACTGTTGTCAATCACTAGCTCCATATCTCCATCAGGATCATCTGAATCTTCCTCATCATCATCATCATCATCGTCTTCCTCCTCATCCTCACCATCCTCTTCAAGCAGGTGTGCCACCTCATCATCATCCGATGGGGAAAATTCCTGATCACCATCTTCATTATTCTCATTCTCCAGCTCAGCAAGGAGAGGGTCTGTGTCGATTTCATCTATATCATCCGAGTCATCTTCATCATCATCCTCCTCCTGATCTTCATCCTCCTGAAATACATGATGTTTAAGAGACACAATGACCAGATGTCTGGTTTAGATCGAATCACCAAACAAATCACATGGTATGTATAACTTGGTCGGTGTAATATGAGAGATACACCTCAACATTTGTGCTCTAAATGCTTCATGTGGTTTGTCATTTGTCAATATTTTGGGTTCCTTTTATGAGAAGTATCAAATACATTCAACCAATTGTTTACTTATACAGTGTCCAGGCATTAAATTCTGGCCACTAACTAGGATTCTTCATCACTGCATTTTAGTCAGTGGGATACATTGCACAACATTGCATCCTCAGAGCTGATGTGTTAGAAGTAGTAAAAATGGGCCTAAGCTAGGGATGGGAATAATGTAATATATTCTTGGTCACATCCATATAAAAAACCCAGGTATTACAGTAAATTCTGACAAAAAACTTTTATGGAACATGCTTGTTTTATGGTCAACCCAAATGATATAAAATAATCGTAATTTTAAAATATATATTGCTCCAAAAAAACTGATGATTAAATAGGCGAACACTTGGTGTCAGTCGAGTTAAGAGTAACTTATGTTAAATGGAAAACAATAAGAATACCTGAAATGTTGGTAAGAACCCAGCGCGACTTGAAATAAAAAGTTTTATTTCAGTTAAAAACATGTAAAAGTACCCCATTGGCTTTTACCTATTTTAATACATTACAACCTGTGTTTCAATGTTTTTTTAAAATCTGAATTGTATGTGATGAAGCTGCACAAAATAGTCTAAGTAGGTGAAGTGAAATGAGAAAAATAAATATATTTAAAAATTTGTGGAAATAAAAACTGAAAATGGGCATGTGCATATGTATTCGCCCTCCTATGAAACCCTTAAAAAGTTATGATGCGGCCAATACCATTCAGAAGTCACATGCTTAGTGAAATGAAGTCCACACGTGCAATGTGTTATGTCATCTGTCCATACACACCTTTTCTGAAAGGCCCCAGAGGCTGCAACACCATTGAGCAAGAGGCACCACTAGCCAAACAACACCATGAAGACCAAGGAAATCGCCAGACAAGTTGGGTACAAAGATGTAGAGAAGTACAAGTAAGGGTTGGGTTATACTAAACATCCAAATCTCTGATGATCCCCCAGGGAAACATCATCAATTGGAAAGAACATGGTACCACAACAAACCTGCCAAGAAAGGGCCGCACACTAAAACTCTCAGTTCGAGCAAGGAAGGCATTTATCAGAGAGGATGCACAGAGACCAAAGGTAAGCCTGAAGAGGTTGCAAAGTTCCCAAGCAGAGACTGGAGTATCTGTCCATATGACCACAACAAGCCATACACTCCACAGAGCTGGGCTTTACAGAAAAGTGGCCAGAAAAAAACCTTTACTGAGACAAAAATAGGAAGGCTCATTTTAAGTTTGCCATTTGGGAGACTCCCCAAGTGTATGGAGGAATGTGCTCGTCAAATGATTCGGCCACCATGGCAAACGCTATGCCTCTTTTATCCCCACTTTGCTTTCTGATCTATTTCCACTGAAAATGCTTCTATTGTTTTGAGCATTTGTCAAGTCCAACTATGGTAAATCCAGTTGATTGAACATGATTTGGAAAGGCACACCCCATCTCTTCCAAGTCATTGGGGTAGAAAGGCCTTATTCAGAAGGTGACCAAGAACCAAAGTGTCACTCTGACAGAGCTTTATCATTACTCTGTGGAGAGGAGAAACTTACAGGATAACCATTTCTGCTGTACTCCATCAGGCCAGTATGGTAGAGTGGCCATGCAGAAAACACTCCTTAGTCAAAGGCAAAAGCAATACAATCTATTCGACACAACTTTACAATAACCATTGATTCACTCTCTCTTGCTCCGGCTAAAGTTGTTAAGAACCTGGGTGTTATGATTGATGATCAGCTATCCTTTACACAACATGTTGCCTCAGTTGCTCGGTCCTGCCGCTTTGCGTTATACATCATCAGGCAAATTCGTCCGTTCCTAACGCAGCAGGCCACCCAACTCCTGGTACAAGCTGTGGTCATCTCCCG
>JAYDZF010435173.1:0-14633 GCA_034509105.1 Microcambeva barbata
CAAGTAAACATGACGATGATTTTGATGATCTAATTAGCGCAGATAATTCATCTTGGGAAATTGGATTAAAAGAATTTTTGTTGAATTAACTTGTTAGATAAGTCATTATCACTTAAGGTACGATTCATGGCAAACAAAAAATACTCGTGAAACTCGGTAAGGGTTGCATACTTGGACCATTTATGAAAAATACAAGAACAGATGAATATAGAAGTAATAATAATACTGAAAAGTAATTTTAAGTTACAAAGAACGACCATTCGGAGCAGTAGGAGTCTGAATATCCTGGCTGGGTACTAGTATTAATTTTGTTGATGAATGACTTTCATAATAGTTTTCATGAACAAACCTTTTTTTTCATGAAAAATCGAGATAACTAAATAAAAACTCCATGAAAGATAAAAACTATGATGAAATGCATTGAATTTTTTTTACGTTAGGAAGATATCCTATCATAATTACTTTAATGTATGTGTACAAGCGGGACAAGAGAGTCAATTAGTCAATAATTATCAATTAGTACCTCTTCCTTGGGGTTATGAAACCTGTAAAACATACTTAGAGCAACAAATTCAGTGGAATAATTTATCCAGAAAGACCAAATGGAAAGATTGCCCATGGTATTGCATACACATGTTTGGGACATTTTTTGAGCATTGTCAGACGTTGCCCGAGGATTATCCATCACACTTTTACAGGCCGGTGAAGGGAGCCGCATCACCACCTATGGGTATGGAGATAGTGGAAGGGCCATTCGAGTGCTTTCTTAGAGAAGAACTTTCTGAGGGGTATCAAGTACGAGACTTGGGCCTATTTCAAGGAAAGTGTAAATGTTGTACTTATATTCTGTTAAACACTGATCCTAATGGGACATTTACCACAGCAATGGAGGCTATAGCTCAGGTCCAGCACTCTTACTTCTCATGCAGGACAACAGTGGGAGGGGCTGGCAGTGTTAGCGGGCCTTTTTGGATCATGGGGTGATTGGGCTATAGAAATGTTTTTGATACCGGGAGTAATACTCCTCGGGTTTATTCTCTTGCTGGGGTGCATGATTCCATGCGTTAGAACTGTGCTTCTGAAATCAATGGATAGGGTTTTTCATACACAGATGATGCTGCAAGGTTTGACCGATGGAGTGTTGACTGATGATGAGGGGTATGTGGTGTTGCGAGGTATGACTTGTGGGGTAGGAATTTTTGGTGGCACACCAGAACACATATATGAGGCGGTAGGCCCAGGTCCTAGAACCACATATGAGAATAAGGGACCTGCTCCCGTAACTGGAGAGCGCATTCAGCTTGATAATAACTGTCCGAATCATTTAATCGCAACTCGTGAAGGCAGATGGCAGAAGGAGATGAAAAGAAACTATGTTGTTGACCTAGACAAATGAAGTTTGTCGAACATATATCCTGCCATATATTTAGTTAAGGCCAGGCCTGGATGGCACATTGATAGATTAACGACCGTAAGTAACCTATTGTTCCAGGTGAATGAACTTGTTGACTTGCTGTGCTTGCAATTGTATGCTGAACCGTTAGACGTTTCTAGACTCAGGAAACGGGTGCGAGGAGACAGAATGTACACCTGTCTTCAAAATTCCGAGAGTGTATGACTTTTCTGAAACCCACGCACACGTAGGCCATGGGTTGAGACATAAGGCAGACCGCAACCGCTGCATGAGGAGGTCGTTATGTGTTTAAACAATAGAGGCAAGCTTAAGGGGGGATGCTAGAAAAGGGTGTATAAATAGAGAAGCATAAAAGCAATCAATTCTTTGACAACCTTTCGAGTTTGTACTTTGGATTGATCTTTACTTTGTTTCTCGTGAAATTAACTCTTTATAACTTACTTCTAACTCCAGGTGTGGTCCACAGCTTCCAAACAGTGCTAATCTCTTAGTAACATGCTTGCACAAATTTCCTCTTAACCGGGGAAGACCAGACTAGCCTGTGAACTGCCTTTACTCATGAAACTAGGTTAACTCAACAAATTCAACAAATTCATTTAACATAGTAAAAAACAAGACGCTGTGTGAAGTGAAACAATTTTAGTAACGTTAGTGCGATGTGCTTTCCCTAAAATGAATCAAAATAAATAAATATTTTTGTACTCTGTGGTCACATTGATAGCTCAGAGAAAGTTTGCCTAATGGAATTACAGCATCTGCCCTTTCTTTCTGAATGTTTTTGGGAATTTTAGCTGTTAAAATAATTAGCATGTGAATTACTAAAGGATTAATAAATTGTGTTTGGTGTTTGTTTTTGCACTAATGACAGATTCATTTACAGTACCCAGTTTTTAAAAAGAACGTAAACCAAAATAACTCTTTAATTAAAAAACTTGTCGTGTTTTGGAGTAAGAACAATGCTTAGAAGAGGACCATACCTAGCGTGAAGCATGGTAGTGGAAAAATCTTTTTTGTGGCTGTTTTTCTGCAAAGTGGACAGGATATGGAAGTAAATCTGTGTCATTAAAAGCCTTTGAATTTCCAGCACTGATTTTTTTTTGCTTTGAAGTTTTGATTTTGATTTTTTTTTGCCTTACAATTAAACGCAGTGCATTTTACATCGACTCATTTTCGTTTTTTCGATGTTACCAAAATTCAACGTCAAAAACATTGTTTTCAGAAAAATCTAGCAACTATTCTGGATTTATTTGAATCCTTCAGTCATTCCAGTTAAGGTGCGGTGAGCCAAGCCCGCATCCCAAAGCACTCAGAAACTCTCAGTACCCCCGATTTGCTCTTTCATGTCCAAATCTTTAAAAGTCTCAAAAAAATCCAGAATAGTTGCTAGATTTTTCACTTTTTTTCTGAAAAAATGTTGAGGATTCACGAAAAAGTAAATATAGTGACAACATCGCTAATTACACTACCGATCACATGATCTCTGGTTCGATCTGTGATGGGATCAATTGCTCATCCTGCATGCCCTAGATGTTTAAGCTGATTTTTTAATGTTGAATTTTTGACGTTGAATTTTGGTAAGGGAACTGATAAAACACATTTACATATTAAACCCTTTATATTTTAGTCTACTAAATTGACTGTAGATCATGTCATAATTAATCGACTAAATCTAGACTTAAACAATTCAGATGACTACATTATTACTAAAACTAAAATGACATTTAATTCAAAAGATTATGACTAAACTAAATCAAAACTTTCTGTCAAAATTAACAACTAAACAAAGAAAGAAATCCACAAAGAGAATATTTTAAGATATGGCACAGCCCCAACATAAAACGTAATTTTGTGTAATCATTTAATGTTTTATCATTACTTGATTTCGAATGAAGAATACACTGTGCTATTGGGTTCAAGTGTTCTAGCCACACATCTTACTAAAGGATTTATGAAATTGAGAATGTAAAAAAATAATGCTTAGTGTCAACAGATTTGGGAAAATCCAAAAACACTGTGTAATACCACCATAATTATGCAAGCATTTATAATCACAACATAATCATGTTTGGTGACAGTAAAATAAATTAAAACGATGTGAGTGCAAACTAAATACATCATTATCATATGCTATCTTGTATTGTGATTCCTCTAAGAGCACAATGAGCATGCCAAAGACATTGAAAAACTGCAGTGGCTTCACATAAGTTTAGCTTTCCTAATTTCACTATGAGAAAAAGATTGGACACACATGTAACTTGTTAGAAATCTCCTTTTCAAGGTTAAAAGGGAAACATTTCACGAGGGTTATTAAAAAACAATAATGCAGATGACATTGTGTGCACACTGTGTAAAGAAGCTAAAACCATGAAGTGTGAGAAATAAAAAATTGCCTTAATTAAATAAATTATATATTGGAACATAGCTACTGCCCCTGCCAAAATGGAAGTTGACAAACCGGTACATTATACAGGGTTGTGAGTTTTTCTGTGAACTAATATAACCTAAACAATATATTGCTCAGTTGGTCTCAATTTTATAGGAAAGCAAGTAGTGCCAGAAATGTTATTTGACAATGGTATGAATCAGAATGGAATTTTTCCATAACGGTTTTGAATAGAGGAGACATAATCCTACATGGACCTTGCAAATGTACTGTTTCTGGGCAGGTTGGAAGGAACTCAAAAGTGCATCTGGATTCAATATAGTATTCTCAGTGCTTCATTTTATTTTTTTTTTTACTAATTTTGTTGTTACAGCCTTATTCCAAAATGGATTGCATAGATTTTTCCACTCAGAATTCTCAAAAAGTAAAATGTTTGGAATCTTTGCAAATATCACATAAATATCCAAAGCGTTTGCCATGACACTCAAAATTTAGCTCAGGTTTATTCTGTTTCCACTGATCACCCTTCAATTGTTTTGACATGATTTGAACAGGGACACCATGAAGCCAATGTAGTCCAAGGAGCTTGCATTTTTTTAAACTTTGTCTTTTGACACTTTGATTTTTGTTTTGAGGAGTTTTTGTTGGTTGTCTTTTGATCAGCTTATGAACTGCCTATTTCAGTTATAAATTGTTGTTTTCAATAAATTGAAAAAGTCTCTTGTTCCCATTTCTTCGTTTAGCACAGTAAACATCTACTTTTAACCTTTTTAAGATTCAATAGTGCTAAATGCAAATTATTTTAATTTAGTCTTAAGATTCTGATCAGGAGTGTAAATAATCTTGTGTTACTTGAGGTTTGTAGGGGCTCATGTTTAGGCAAAACCTGGTGTTTTTGTGAATGACAGTTTTACAGTCTTGAATGTGATCTCAGTTGATGACATTTCCAAAAAAAGAAAAACCTGAGCCCAATAAATGTTTTTGTCTATGTTTAAATTACAATTTTAGAGACACTTGCTGATATCAAGACAATGTTTAATTTCTATGTTCATATGAGCACGTTGATGTTAGGAAATTATTATACCAGTGTAGCTGGATGACCAGTAACAAATCATCTAGATATCACTTCCGGTTGGGAGTTATACAGTGTGCATTGTTTTGCTCCTGCTTCTCACAGGATTCTGGTATGATCCACATACCCACATTATTCATCTCAGCCCAAAGAGCCGAGCTTTCCACTGGCATGCCATTAGAGAAAGTCTGCCAGCAACCTTCTACCCCCCCCCCCCCCTTTGACTTTTTGAAAGACCAACTTTTTGTTATACAAACTGCTTTGCAACAAATAGTCAATCGCTCTCTAGTACTGGTGTTTTTCTGAAAACGATGGCCATTCAAGACCACCAGATAAAATTTGTGTTAAACAACTACAAACCTCTGCAAGTCATCAGTTTTATTAACTTCAGTGGTTAATTGAACAGATTTTTATCCCTCCACAGTACTGAAATGGCTCTCATAAAAGTATTAAATGAAATATTGCTCATTAACAAAAATAGAATTTATTACATGATACTTCAAAAGATGAATTAAAGAGTCGTGCATAAAACTTGTTAGGAGGTATTCAAACCTCCTATATATAAAAATATAAATTTGTATTAACATTTAATGTAAATCTCTAAGGCATAGTTGCTTTAAATATTAAACTGATATAATAATAATATTCCATACATTTTACACACCCAAAAGGTAAACGCACAGTATGTTTAACGCTAAAGCATCAAAAATGATGGGCTACTGGGATAATGCCATACTTTTTGTTTACCAAATACAGGACACAGCAGTCATCAACTTTCCCATACTCTTTCTTACAGTTATCAGACAAGTTATTGACTACTGTCATTAAATGTTACAGATAAATAAGATCATAATATATGAGCTAAGCATGTCAGGTTGAGAGAGGCAGGACACAAACATTCGGATTAGAAAGTATATTATTTTTTATTAATAATACAAAAAGGCAAAAGAAGCCAAAGCTGAAAAACCAAACAAGAAACTAAGGAACACAAACTCACAAATGGGAGCCGATACACACCAGTGGGCGTGATGAGATTGAGTTTCCAGGAATTTAACCAGGTTCTTTTGATAGAAAACAGCTGTGCCACACACTCTAAAAGCGGTGAGAAACCGTTGAGAGCCATCAAGGCTCGGCTGTTGAGGTGACACACAGTTTCCACGTACTGTCAGACAGGTTCTCTGTGCTGTGCTAAGAGCTCATCTGGGAAGCATGGAAAAGACCAAAAATGCAACACCCAACCTTTTAGGATAATGTCAAATCATCACCATTTTTGGGGGGCGTTGGGTATTATACTCCTAGGGAGGGACTTTGAAAACCCCTGCTCTAGTTCATGTCAAACAGTATCTTGGGATTTCACTTCAGAACACTTATGATAATGCAGCATGTGTGCGTGAGTAACACATTTCATTATTCATTCTTTGAACATTTTTTCACATTCTCATTTAACCCCCCATTCGATATAATGCTATGGCGTTTATTACCAGACCAGTTGTAAAACACATCTGTAAGTTCTAGGTTTTTTATTACCAGGACAGGGATGTGAAACAGATGTAAACTTTCATAGGCTGTTTTTTATTACCCCATAAAACATTTACTACACTATCTCATTTATTAACGGAATGGCTGTAAAACATACACTGCCTTCCAAAAGTATTCACCCAACCTGACATGTTTTGTTACCTCAAAACCTGAAATTAAAATGGATTGTTTGAGGGTTTGCGTCATTTCATTTACAGAGCATGCCTACAACTTTGAACATTTTATATTTTTTGTGAAGCAGACAACAAATAGGACACAATAACAGAAACCTTCACTGTGGATAACTATTCACCCCCCTAAAGTCAGTACTTTGTAGAGCCACATTTAGTGGCAAGTCACTTTGGATAAGTCTCTATAAGCTTGCCACATCTTGCCACTGGGGTTTTTCCCATTCCTCATAGAAATATGCTTTGGTTCATTGTCCTGTTGGAAGGTGAACCTCTGTCCCAGTTTCAAATCACTGACAGACCGAAACAGGTTTTCTCAAACTGAAAATGAGCCTTCCTATTTCTGTCTGTAAGTAAAGGCTTTTTCTTTCCAAATCTGTTTGTGTTCCTGCCTTTTGGTAAGAGACTGCATAGCATTCTGGCAAGGTCCTCCACACGGTGTCACAGTTTTTTCTTACCGGCCATAAAAGAAATAAACTCCCTCCACAAGCTGCCTCCATCCCTTTTTGATTGATGTCCAATTGTTTTTTGAATCTGTCATTTATTGTTAGTAGTAAGTACTTGATTATTATGATCTCTTGGGAACATTATCTTGCATCTGTATACAATTGATAAAATAAATATTTGATCCCTTGCTGATTTTGTAACTGCCCAGCTACAAAGATATGAACAGTCTATAAATGTAAGGGTTGTTTTTTTTACAGAAAGAGATAGAATATCAAAATAAAACCCAGAAAAGTAAAGTGTATAAAATATATACAATTGCACAAATATATTAATTGCATTTTGCAGAAAGAAATAAGTATTTGTTCCCCTACCAAACATTAAGAGTTCTGGGTCCTACAGACCAGTTGGACGCTTCTTATTAACTCATTAACTGCATTAAAGACAGCAGTTTTAAATTGTCACCTGTATAAAAGACACCTCGTCACAGACTCAATTAATTAGGTTAGACTCTATCCTCTCCAACATAGGCAAGACTAAGGAGCTTTCTAAGGATGTCAGGAACAAGCTCATAGACCTGCACAAGACTGGAATGGGCTACAAAACCATAAGTAAGATGCTGGTGAAAAGGAGACAACTGTTGGTGCCATTGTAAGAAAATGGAAGAAATAAAATTGACCTTGATCTAGGGCTCCATGCAAAATCTTACCTTGTGGGGTATCCTTGATCATGAGGAAGGTGAGAAATCAGAAATCATTGGTAACACCTTATGTCAGAATGGATTAAAAACCTGCAGTGCCCCCAAGGTCACCCTGCTCAAGAAGGCACATGTGCAGGCCCATCTAAAGGTGCTGTGGTCAATGAGACAAAAATTGAGCTCTTTAACAATAACTCAAGTTACACACAAACGTCACGGAGACCTCAGTCCTTCTACTGGTCATCCTCAAGGAACATGTCAGACAAAATGTCAGACGAGGTGGAAAGATCCAAAATGTCATCTGGTAAAATTTGTATAGTCTGATCTTGCCATAACATGAGTCTTTGCTTCCTTACTTCATTCACTGTCTTCTTGGCTGTTAGTCAATCGCGAGTAAGTTCCCACTAATTATATGCTTATATGCTGCTGGCGGTTCATGTGGTCAGATAGGTAGTTTCAACTACCTTTCCTAGACACAGGCTCTGAGGTGACTCATTCCACTACTTGTGTGCAAGTACAGAGAAGAATCTTGATGCTTGTCTTCCTTGAGTCCTGGGTGGAGGATCAAGTCAAGTGAGAGTAGTGGCTCTGAGGTTACAAGTGATTGAACAAGAATCTTTCTCTTGTAAAATCATGGGGATAAACCTCATGTTTACAGACACTCCCAAGGTTTTCTACATGAAACACTTCCTCCACATGTTCATACAACATTTTCCCAGCAAACAGAAAATGTCCGGATGAGCAAAAGGTGGCAATAATTAAGTTTGTTCACAATCTCAGTTAAGACCGTAGCACTGTACATTGTCAGCAATAACTTTTTAACTTGTCCTCTGTTTGTATGTAAAAAGTTTAGTCGCTAGACAATATGGCATCAAGCTCGATGTATAACAAGCATTTTCAAAATACTGGGCCAAAATGAAGTATAAATGTCTTGGCAAACCTCCATATAGGAACATTTGGGGGGGGGATGATTTTAGATTATCACTGGCTGTCCGACATTTTCTCCTTTATTGGACTACTTAATCTAGTAGAATATGAAATTTGTTTCAGCAGTGAACAACTTTTGCATACTTTCATGAATTCCTTTTCCTCAAACCAAGACAAGTATGGAAGAATTCCAATTTTAATGTCAAGATTATTTTTTTTAATAAAATTCAGGACTAGACGTATCTCAGATGAAGATATTAAGCTTTACCTGACACGGTTCTGCAAAATCTTAAGACCAGTAGTGAAGCCAGTCGACAATTTTGGTTTCTGGTATGGATTACGAAAATATCAAAATAAGTTAAAAACGATTCACAAGGCCACCCAATTACTATTTCCAATTCTGTTTCTCTGGGACCATATAATGGAAATATTAATTCCAAAGGCCAAGTATTTTTATGTTTTATATGCCAATCTCTTGATCACCGTGAAACAGTTAAGTGTTTGGAATGTGGTAAATTACAAATCCGGGGAATGTACAAACACTTTGATGTGCAGTTTGTCTCACACCATTGGACATAGCTTCTTTGATTGCTTGCAGTCGTATACCATCCAAGTCAAATCAAGACATATGATTTGTGGACAAACCAGTCCTGCATGTTCGTTGATGCTAAATAAATGAGGTTCACACAGAGAATAAGATGAACAATCAAGTTTATTAAACAGAATTCTGGAGAGAACAGTTCAAACCCGGCTGTTCTCTGACCTTTCTTATCTGACCCCATTTTTATACCGTCGCTTCAGACGCGCATTTAAAATACCCCTGAAATGAATATATCGAATATATTTTCCTACAATTCCCCCTTTTGACCTGTCCAAATGACAGGTCAACATTACACATAGTCCCTGCGTTTTCCCAAACCACTCCATGTTCTTGAATTTAAGTGATCATAGCTCTATATATGTATGTGTAAAGGTGGGACTTCTTCTGTTGCTTTCTCTCAGATGGTTGTTCGGCGATGTTATGCGCTGGGAGCAGGGGTAGACTACCCTGTGATGTGCTCCTGCCTCGGGATTATTCTGCCCCTATGATGGTGAGGCTGTCTCCTCTGCCTCTTCTTCAGTTGTCTGTAGCAGATCCTTGATGTTGTTTTGTCGAGGCGTTTGGTGCTGGTCTGCATTGGGTGAAGTGAAATCAGGTGGAGCCTTTGCCTGTCAGTCAGACTGCATTGGTGGTTCTCTCCGTCACTTGGTATGGTCCTGTCCAGCGGGGCTCACACCACTTCCATTTAATGACCCTCAGGAAGACCCAGGGTGAAACAGCAACCTGTGGCTCAGGCTCGTCATCCTCTTCAGTGTCTCTCCTGTCCTGTACCTGTGTAAAAAAAGCTTGACACATATTCTTAACTTGGTTAAAGCATTCATTGTAGCCCCCGGGAAGAAGTTTGCAAGCGCTGTATAGGGGCCTGGAAAAGCCATTCCTCTAACTAGTTCAAATGGAGAGAATCCAGTGGTTTGATTGATGTAGCTTCTGATGCTGATCAGGGAAATGGGGAGGGCATCCAGCCAATTTATGCCCATGTTCAATTTAATTTTGCAAGTCTAGACTTCAGGGTCTGATTCATTCTTTCAACCTGACCCTGTGAACCCGGGTGATACACACATCCATAGCTATGCTTCAATCCCAGCGCTTACTCGTGAAGTGAGTACCATTATTGGAGTGAATCTTCCCAGGAAAACCATGTTGAGGAATCCAGTAGTGTATCAACATTTTGCAGACAGATTTAGCATCCTTTCTCAGAGTGGGTATGGCTTCCACCCACCCCGAAAATCTATCTACTAACACCAGTAGATATCTGTAGTCAATCTGATTTTCGTCCCCATGTGAACATGGCCGTGGAAACCACCCAGGTGTCATCTTAAAGGCTTTGGCCTTGTTCTGTGAGTGGCAAATGGTACAACTGTCCAGATAGTTTGTTACTAACTATGTAAGAAATGGGTGCCACCATTGTTTTAAATTCTCCAGCATTTGTCTCCTTCCTACATGAGCTACTGTGTGTGCGTCCTCCAGTACTATTTTGGCCAATGACATAGGTAAAACATTCCTCCCTACTTGTCCATGTAAGTCCTGAACCATGTGCCCCTTTTGCTACCCACATTTATTTTTCCTCCGGGGTAGCCTTGTCCTGTATTAGCCTGAGGTTTTCCAGCGTGGGAATTGGTTCCCAGGCTAAGTCTAGAACCATCATGGCGTTTGGATCTTTGTATCCTGCTGCCTCTTTTGCTGCTCTATCTGCTGCCTCATTTCCCCTACTTACCAGTGAATCCCCCTTTTGATTACCTTTACACTTTACAATGACAAAATTCATCCATCTCTCCTATGCTTTCCTGCACCTCTCATGTAGCTGCTCTATATCCACATCCGTCTGTCCAGAGATTCCATGATCCTGTGATGGGTTCAGCTAGTAAATATGGTCTCACCTTCTCCTGCTTAGCTACGCTCTCAGCACATTCATGTGGTGTCCCTTCTAGCATGCCTTCTGCAATGTTAACTCCCTCATGTATATAAATGATGTGAGGTGCGTTAAATACTTTCTGTATCTTCCTTTGACGTAGAGGAGTCAGTGTAAAAATTTGTGAATTAATGAACGCCACTACACTGTGTGTTGTGAGAACATGGAGTGTGTGTCCAGCCACTAAGTGTGCTGTCTTCTGAATCAGTTTGGTAAGTCCTGCTACGTGTCGGGTGCATTGTGGTGGGCGTTTTTCAGTTAAGTCCAGTGGAATGCTCAGGTACACACAGCTTGTCCTTCCCCCTTTTTCTGAAACAGAACACCATTGACCAAACATTCAGAAACATCTAGGAAAATGGCAATTTATAGTCTGGTCTGGACAGGTCAGCAGCCTGGGAAAGGGATTGTTTAAGATTTATGAAGGCTTGTTCACCTTCAGTGATCCAATTCAGTATACCATTTATACTGGTCTAGTTTAAAATTAACAGGTGCTGCCACCCCTTCAGGGCCCACATAAATACCATTGACCTCAATGTTGGGGTGGTATTCATCGCTTCCTGTTCTTTTGGGTGTACTGAAGTCACTATAGTCGAGGGTGTCAGTGTGGCGTTTCCGGAACTGACTGAAGTCAAAGATGTGTGTGGTTAAAGTACCAGCTGTGTCTGACTTGTGTGTGTGTGTGTCACCATGTCATGCAGGTTGCCGATATAAGCATAATTTAACATTTTTATTTCCACCCACCTCTCCTCTGCTTCTTCCCATTTACTTTTCACCTTCCACTTATTCAAAAGACCTGCCTTTTCATACTGCTCCTTAGTCTTGTGCCTTAAGACTTTCCTCAGTACATTTATTCAAACATCCACCCATTGAAACTTTATCCTTTGTATTACCTTGGTTATGTTGTTTAGACGAGTTCTGCAATTTAGACAGGACTGTTTTTTTGGACGCTCTGTTTTTGCTTAGGATCAAATTTTATTTCACCTATCACCCTAGCAAGCACTTCAAATTGTTCTTCTAAGGGTTTCCACTGCCACATAGTATTGCCATATCTGTTATTCAATTCTACGTCAAGACTACGTTTACTTGAGTCTGCCATGTTGATAAAAAAACTGGACTTACCTCAAGACGTTTTCTCTTTTCTTCTATTATACTTCTCAACTACGAGTGTTTCGTTATCACCATCAGGTATCCACACGTGAGGATTTTCAAATCTCTTTAGGGCAGACTACACCCAGGGAACCTTTTCACAGTCCTTGATCCTTGGTTCTCGTCAGCAACGGAGGATTGGGTACACCACCACTCGGTCCACACATATTTAGGGCTGACCACACCCAAGGAGATTCTCTGTCTCCTAGTCCTTGATGGACACACTTGTCAATGAGCCGCTCAGGTACACCACCACCCGGTCAGGTTTAGGGTTGACTAAGCCCAAGGAGACCTTTTTCTCCTGGTCCTTATTCGTCCGTGGTACTTCCGCGCACGAAGGGGTACACCAATTCCCAGTCAGACACAGAACAAAACAAATTAATAGATAAGACAAACACAGCTATTTCTACCTTACAGATTCACACGGTACTTCCTTCCTTCCTT
This sequence comes from Microcambeva barbata, assembly GCA_034509105.1. Lineage (NCBI taxonomy): Eukaryota > Metazoa > Chordata > Actinopteri > Siluriformes > Trichomycteridae > Microcambeva > Microcambeva barbata. Next base: position 12,744 of record JAYDZF010435173.1, read on the forward strand.
CCTTTAGATTATAAAAGACAGCTTAATTTTTCAACTTGTTTTCTATGAATTTAAAACCTTCTCTCATCTCCATCCATATATTTTAGTTAAATGCCAATATGCAGAATTCAGTTAAATAGGTTTCTGCTTGCCTTAGTAGGTTTAGTTCCCCGGGGTATATGGCTGGAGAGTTGATCTGGTCTCACGTCCGATTTCTCAACCTCTTTGCATCACGTCGTGATTGGATTAGCTAGATTGGATTAGCTAGAAATGATGAAGAGGAATGACAAAAGCCAAGACAAGAAAAAAAAGAAAAAAAAACAGATGAATATTAATTGTTTTCGCCAAACAAAATATTGATGCGAACGTGACAGATTTCTGCCAAAAGAGACAAAAAGAAAAAAGTGATGTGATCTAGAAAAAGTACGAAAAATAATTTTACTTGTTTATCATGTTCCCCTGTAGCTGCTTGCAATGTTCATGGAATATACAGGTAAAAATAGACTTAAGTGTCCTAATGCAAGAAAAATTTAGACATATTATGCCTACAAGAAACTAGATTCATTAACAACAATGATATAATTGTTAAAAATATATGGAGCAATAGTATTTCATTATTTTCAGTGGTGAAGATTGGGCTGATTTTATGCCATTTTATGTTATACAAATAATATTCACATTTTGAAAGTAAGAGACTTATTTCTAGGTAAATTCAGTTCATTTTCTATTACCCCTTATCCTAATTAGGGTTGGGGAGGGGTGCTAGAGCCTGTGGCACCAGTCCATCACAGGTACCTACAGGACATTTCATTGTCTCCAATAAACCTGGTAGACTGTATTTGGACTGTGGGTGGAAACCCACCCAGAAAGGACCTAGTTAGCCCCATCGGGGATTGAACCCAGGACCATCTCACTGTGAGGTGACAGTGCTACCTAAGCCACTGTGATATAAAGTTATTTAATTTAAGTTAAACATTTATTATATGATCATGATTTCTCCTTGTTTAATGTAAAAGACTTCTATGTAATTAGATAACAACCAAATGACGGAATCTACATACCACAGGGGTGGACACAAACACATATGGTTTATGACACCTACGGCCACCAGATTGGTCAACCAGACACAAACACATTTAAATAGTTTGATTTTAAGAGGTGTGTTCTTAGTAAAACAGTATATATCCATACCATACAAAGCTTTTTGACAAATCGACTGCAAGACCTACAATTTAGAAAACTCCAGCATTATTGGTGAGTGTGGCATTGCTACAGACTTTCTATTTTAAATTTTGATATAAGAACTGCTATATCACAAATGTTTTTCTTGCTTAATAGGATCTTTCTTGTCAAGGTACCTCATAGCTTGAAACAATCTATAAATCACAACTTTTTGAAGGTATGTTTTCTGTATTTGTATTCTTTAACGTATGTTGTTCTTGTTTAGTAGTTATTCATTAAAAAATAAATTATATATGCACTAAAGGCCTTCAACCCCTGTCTGACAAGCAGTCCAGGGGCATCGTATCAAGTCGTCAGTGAAACGTCTCCACAGCCAAGTAGAAAACGTCTTAGGTTGGAAGACAACTCTGTACCAACAGGTAAGAAAATATATGTATGAAATATCTTTAGCATATCATATTGTTGGGTGTGTAGATTACTCATACTAAAACTCTTTGCAGATTTGAACAACGGGGGCGATTTGTTGGTTCGAGGACCGTTTCTCGACACAGATTCGGGCAACTTTGAATGGACTGATGATTTTTTGAAATCGTGGAACGACAACAGTTTTATGGTCGAGGATTTCAACACAGAGGCCTCAGTTCCAGATACATTTCCTGATCTACCGGGTGAAACACAAATACAGGACATTGACGAGGACGATTTAAAGCCCAATCAGACACACGAACA
>JAYDZF010435494.1:0-14630 GCA_034509105.1 Microcambeva barbata
GTGCTTATAAATGTTTATGTATGTTTGTGTCAGTTGTCATGAAGTGCTTATATAGGTGTCATGTAGCCTTCGTTACCATGCCCTACAGTAAAATGTTACCGGGAAAGACTGGTATCTCCTGGGCCCAACGGGGCTCGGGAGCATACGATCAAAAGGTCGGAGGTCACGTTGCACTCCCTGATGATAGGGACAGACACGGCTCGGCAGCCGCCATCCGAGGACCGCACAGAAGGCTGCACCGTTCGTAACCCTGCATCCAGCGGGCGCACGGACCTCCAGAGGGCCGATCAGCCAGTCCTCCCATGGTGGTTCTGGCGCCCTCTATAGGCTGTGCGGGTCTATATTCTCCCGACCGCGCTTGAGTATCGCAAGAACCGCCGCCGCCAGCGATCAGGGACATCGCTCGTTTTATTTTAATTTTTGTTGTCGTTTTTTATGTTGTTTATTTCTGTTGATTTATGTTTATAGGAGCTCCTACAGCGGCCAGCTGCCATGAGGGCTGTTTTTATTTTCACCTTTTATTCCTTTAACTATTTAATGCCGCTGTTTTTATTTACTTATGTTAATAAAACTCGTGCCATTCTGCATACGTGTCTCACCTTCTTTTTCTTTAGGGTCCGGAGGACCCCGCGTAACAGTTGTAAAACCAACACATCTCATCAACTCAAAAACAACATCCCCACAAAGAAACATGGTGATGACAGCCTCATGCTGTGGGAAGTTTTTCAGCCACAGAGACTGGGAAACTGGTCTGAGTTGAGGGGAAGATGGATGTTGCTAAATACAGGGATATTCTTGAGCAAAACCTGTTTCGATCTGTTAGTGATTTCAGACTGGGACAGAGGTTTACCTTCCAACAGGACAATGACCCAAAGCAGACTAAAGCAACACTCTGGTGTTTTATGAAGGTGTTCATAACAATGTTATGCATGTCCATTGTATAGCAATAAAAAAGTTAAGTTAAAACATGCACACTGAATTCACACGTCTCTTATTGTGTACACAGACAATAAATTAACATGTTTTTGCTACTTCTGGTGGTGGTCTGAGTTTGTCTTTTAGGATTGTTATCTCCACATTTATTGGCGAGCCAGCCAGGAGATTTTGAAGGAACAAGGAACTGAGACCCAAGGACCTCTGGACAAGGCCAGATGGTACCAAGCGCTCAAAAACTAAGGTGGAGCAGACACCTGTTTAACCGAATTCTGCAAATTGGAGGAACTGTCTGGATTGTCTTCTGGTGGGAATCTGACTCCTTGGACCTGACAACATTTGAGCCCAAAGATTAGTAAGTATAGTTTCAGACTTATACCAGACGTAGCAGAAAAACAATTACATGCATATAATGTGATGTGTGTACTGATTACATTTTAGAACACATATTGTTTGCACAGATTGGTGGTAATTTGGCTAACGTTATGTTTTTGATTTTTATAACTAGACATGTCATGGGGTTAAAATGTAAGTGAACTAAGTTAGGTGTTGTAAGGCGTACGAGTAATTGAATCGCTGTAGAATTAAAGATGTGGTGAATTGTAGATGTGGTGAGATATTAATTCATTCGTGGTGTAGATGTGATGAGATATTAATTAATTCATGGTGTAGATGTGGTGAGATATTAATTAATTTGTGGTGTAGATGTGGTGAGATATTAATTAATTTGTGGTGTAGAAGTGGTGATATTAATTCGTGGTGTAAAGGTGATACGTGATGAAATTGATTCGTGGTGTTAAGGTGAGACATGGTGAAATGGATACGTGGTGTTAAGGTGAGACGTGGTGAAATTGATTTGTGGTGCTAAAAGACGAGGTGACAATCGTGGTGTTAAGATTAATTCATGGTGAAACGTGGTGGTGTTGTTGAATAGAAACACGCGGATATAATGAGAATAAGGTGATATTACGCGCTATAGAAATATAATAGTAAAGATGAAGAGTGTGGCGGAAACTGGTTTAGGGATAGTTTAGGATTAATTAGGTCTTGATCATATCATGATATTAGATTACTCCATTCTGCTCGTGGTCCTGGACACAGCCGTCAAATAATAGAGATTTGGCAGAAGTCTGAACCGAGACATCGTGGAGTAACGGGTAATTAAAGACTGATAAGTCATTGATCAAAAGTGCTTATTATAGTTAGGGTCAGGGTTTGACGTCAACCGAAGTATATGACCTCCAATGGCAGCTATAATACAGGTGCATATTGAAACTTGTGGTGTACCTTGGGTGTAGCTTAACCAGGACGATAAAAATAATAATTAAAAAGGAGCTTAACGGAAAGACCATAAAAAGTATCAAATACCAAATTCAAAGAAAAAGGAGCTTAATCCGAAAATCATTATATAAAAATGTTAAAATATGTTACTAAAAGTGTAAACATTAAGGTATGGAACTGAACGAATTAACCATATACTACATATGAGTTATAAGATTAAGCAAATAAAATTGCTTAGCCCATTTTACGAGTTAAAGTTAACCTGTGTGCATGTATTTGCATATGTGTAAAAGTTTTCAAAAGTTGATCTTGAAAAATAAGTTTGAAAGAAGGAAAAGTTAAAATAATGTGTGCATAAACAATATAATACTGTAAAATATAAGGTTTATATTTAGGGATTAATTGTATTTGGGCATGACATTAAAAAGGAGGAAAATTCCTTATTGTGTAATAATATAAGGATAACATTGTTTTACTGCATGAACATAAAATATGGTAATAGTAACCATATGTAAAACCAGTGTAAAATGCAATGTTAAAGAAAATTCTATAAACTCTGATAAATTGTGTAAAGTTTGTAATGAGACATGGCCCAGTTTAAAACAGTGGTAAAATACTTTTTATTGGCAAAAATAATTGTAGAATAATCAGGTAGTGTTAAAAAATTACAATGTAATAGATAAATCACGGATTAAGTAATAGAGTAGAGTAGAGTTTAACTGAAGTAATATTTTGCCTGATTGCAATTGGCTGGTTAATGTCATCTGATTGTCACATGGGAGTCTAAAGGATTATGGGAACTGTAGTTCTTGACATTAGCAGTGAAGAACAATAATTCAAATAATCTAAACAGTAATTTGTGTGATTTGTTTTGGCATTGTAATTATTACATGTTGCATTCCAAATTGAATTTCATAAAGTACTACGTTATAAAGCATGTGAAAAAATAAGGGTGTAACAGCATTAACTGCAGTAACATGCTAAAAATAGCAAGTTGTATGAGAAACTGGTACACATGCAAACACACACATAAAACGTTTGAATATGAGACTTGTACAGAGTAGGACACAAAATATAATAACAACACACATAATAAATTTAATTGGGCTAAAAAATAAATAAATGACCTCAATTGATATAAAGTGTCATACAGTGTAAAGTTGAAATGGCATGTAAAAACTTTTGCTTAAAGTGTAAATGTTTGCAAAATATGTAATAATACAGAGCAGTGATGAAATCTGAGTTGAAATAAAAAGTTAAGCACTAATGACAAGTGTTCTGAAGTTCTTACTAAACAATTAACAAATAATAACAGATAAATCTCATCATATGCAGTGAATCTTGTGGCAAAAATGCATGATCACAGATAAAAAGATCTTATCACAATGATACATTTTAGGGATTAATAGTATAAAGTAGTAGCTTATTCATGCTATGTTTTAATTAATATCAAGCTAAAGATTTCGAAATTAAAGATTTTGTTGTCAGCCCAAGTCGAGATCTGTTGACAGAGAGGTCTGGAGAAGATGCATAGTGCCAGCTGCAAGGTCTGGATGAAAAGAAGAAGACGGAGACTAATAAAGAAATCTCAGATGAAGAATGGAAAAGACAGTTGAAAAACAACCTACCTGAAAAGCTAAGTGACATGTCCAAGAATCAAGTAAGAAAAATACTGAATCCTTGCAAAACACCAGATTAAATGGAAAGGACATTTGCTACTGTGCTAAGCTTGAAAAGGAAAATTAACAGATGCTTCGCTGAGACTGTTTACAGAAGACAGTGAGCAGAAGGGACCAGAGAGGCCCCAAGGCCAGCCATTCTTACCCCGACAACAACCAGGAGACCTACCACACACATTAGCTGACGCTCAGCTGTTGTAAATGAATCTGAGACTTTTTGCAGAGATGGACACTTTAGGACTGGAGCAGAATTGAACATCTGTTTGCTGGACTACTGGGACACGATCTGCAACAATCGGACAACAGGATTCTGAGGAAAAGCTGTCAAAGACAAGCTCAAAGGCCAAGAACTGATGAAATCATAAACAAGTCAACAAAGAAGAACAAAGACAAAGAAAGACTACACAAGCAAGCAGCTCTGAAGCAGTTCTGAACAGCAGATGGAGAAGATTGAGTGCCCAGGCATGAAAACCAGGCGAGTACCTTTTCCTGCCTATCAACTGCTGACTGTATATTTCTGTGAAGCTGGAAAAAGATTCAAGTGGAGACCAATGTATGCTGTCACGTGGGGAAGTCGAGTTAAAGACACAAGAGAGACAGGTGCCTGAATGTAAACCTATAGGCATGCATCCTGATACAAGAATACACCAGAAGGACAATTGGCAGTTCAAATGCAATATGATGTTTGAGGAAGAACGGTCTGCTATACTGATCTACGATGAACTGGATGAAACACATACCAGACCTGACTGACCTGACTGTACCAAAACCATCACTGTATTCTGATGTCTGAGTCACACAGCATTCAAAAGGTAATAGATGAGCACAGGGACAGTATGCACAAGCTTAACAACATCATTGACTGTGGAGTTATGTTCAACAAAGGACCGGAAGACGTGGAACTGTTGCAGACAGTTATGGTTCGAGGGCGCAGAGACAGACAGAAGGAGGATGAACCCAGACTTTGCACACACACTCACGACACGGAGACAGGGGTGATGAAAACGAATGGCATTTATTAATAATGAACAACAACAATAACCCGAATGACGATGACGTGCCGGCATGGAGGGACTAGTGCAACGGACGTGACGTGAACGCAAAACAAGTGAGAACCGAGACAACTGTGACAGGCGAGGTGGAGTGCGAACAAAGGGTGACCTTGATAAGTCCGGTGGTGGGTGCTGACAGGAAATCCACGGAGTGCTGGTAGAAGACTTGGGTGCGAGGGTGAAGTCTGACGGAGGAGCAATGCTGGATACTTGGATGCAGTGTTGGAGAACTTGGACGTGACGCTGGAGACTTGACGAGGTGACTTGGTGGACTGCAGAGGTGGCTGGGAGCAGGAACAAACGGCAGTGACGAAGCTCGACAGAACGAACGGCGTACGGAACCACGGATCGCGAACGGAAATACACGGGAAACAAAACAGACGGAAAATAAACGCGAAATAACGAAACGCAAGAAAACATTAACTAGAACGAGGACAAGGCGAAAGGACTACGGCAAGGATACAGACTAGACGTGACATGAAACGACAAGAAGGACCAATGAACCGGCCAGGAAGAAGCCGTAAGGAGGGGCTTATAAAACCGAGCTAATCGGCACCAGGTGAACCTCATCGGCAGGTCACATGACAGCCGAATTAAGTTGCATAGGCAACCTCACACTTCAAGTGCCGTGTAGCAGAATGGCTAGTAGCAGACACCTTCCAGCTCGTAACACAGACTTGGTCAAAGACATTATGTTGTATTTGAGATATTATAGTCCATATGATCCAGAAATGGACAAAATCTATTGAAAAAATAAATAAAAAATTGAGCTGTCACCAACATCTTGTAGTCATTGATTTGAACATGTATTTTATAGTAAATTATTAATTAGATATTGAGTATAGATTTATGTGAAAATTATTAGTACATTTGTTAACAGAACATTACTATTTAAAAAAATAATAATTACATGACTTAATGCATGTTTATAGTGATGAGGGGCAATAAATAATCAAACTAAAGTAGCTCTAAGTAATAATAATTGATAATAATTGATAGTTAGATTATTTAAGAACATACAATAGGTAGAGTGTAAAAATACTATAAAACGATCTGCAAACATACTTACAATTACATTCTAAAAGCATGTAATAGTTAAAATTGCATGATTTGATGAGGGAAAGTGATAGAATATTGCCACAAGAATACTGTAGAATAAATGGTACAATGATTGTAATTGATTAAAGTAACAATGACATGTAAAAAGAAAATCTATAAATTACATAGTACTATTCTGACTTTATGGAACAGTACGTAAAAATCAAAAAAAGTCTGTAGGCTTTGACATAAAGTTCAAACGGTTGTATAAAATAGATTTATTCTAAAGTTTAAAACTAGTAGTGTGTTGTAGAAAATGGATTTGAAGGTTGTGCATTAAGAAAATAACCTCTTTTACAGAACAGTATATTCTACTGTACTAAGTAGTAAGTGTTTGTACACAATTTAGTGTACTAAATAATAGGTGAAATTGATTTTTTTTAATTGATTACTGTAATATTTATCAAATGAAATAGCAAAGTGTTGCAGATATGTGAAACATCTAATTTTTGTAGGTCTTCTGCTCTTACAAGTCTGGATTATTCAATTATGTGTTTGATGTTTTATGTTTTTCAACAGATAATGATTATGAATCATGATAATGATGTGAATGTCTACGAACTAAATATCTAGACGACGTTGAACAGATTCTTAGTAGTCGATAATAATCACCTGATTACTAGTGATTAAAGTTTAGATGCAATCCTTAAAGTTTGATGCAAGGTTGAGGACTGTGTTTTTGAAATCATTGAGTTGTCTGTTCGTGTGGAACTGGTGTTAGGTTACCTCTCAGAAGTAAATAGAGCATATGGCTTGTCGCCAGTGTGCTGGGGGGAGAGGTTATAGGTCAATTATCACTAAGTATATTTAACATGCAGGAAGGTAGTTACTTATGACATGGCTGGTGAAGTAAAGTTGTTTGTGAAAAAAGCATAATATAAGCATTATATCAGTAAATATTTCTGAAATTGGGAAAATCTGTGCAGGTAGTGAAATTAACTTGAGTAATGTACTAACACTAACTTTGATGAGCATGTGAATGAGACTAATTGCAACCTTGGGTAGCATGAAAAGGGACGTCCCATACCAATATTCCAATGCCAATATTCTCAAGAAAATATTCTTATGCCAACATGCTAAATGCCTATATGTCCAATGACAAAATGAAAACAGGCAAACCATGGCTTTCTGTAGTTGAAGTACTATGTAAAATGTATAAATCTGTGAGATTTATGAACAGGTTAATGGAACATTCAGGGAGAAACATCATGATGTGAATACAAATCAAAAGGAGAAATTTTTGAAGTAGTTTTGGCTACTCCACCTGCAGGAAAGTATGGTATCTTTACATGACTGTTCTAGAATTCCTGATCTAGGTTGCACCACAGGCACCATAAAGGAACATCAGAGACGTAACAACTAAAGATTTATCAGGACAAAAAACATTGATAGTACTGCAGAAATAATGAGCAATTTGATGATCGACAGGTTGTATAAGTTACATTTAAAAAGCTACTTCACGATAAAAAGATTGGATGCTCATGTCATATATATGGATGTGATTACTTAATTATTATTGTCATTAAATATCATAAATAATTAATGAAAAAGTTATTGTTTTCTGTGTGAGATGTTAATTCTTGTTGTAGGAGTGTGTTATGCTAAAAATATTGAATATGCTGAGATAGGTAAATCCTTTATGACATCAGAAAATATCATAAATGAAGGTGTCTTATATGTAATTAAGCGGACGTTTGGAAATATTGGAGCAAACCAAAAATTAAAATCAATGTTAACGACTTATGGCAGTTTTTAATGTATTTGTAGTGGCTAAAAAGAACAGGTTATGTGGAAATACAGATGTTTGCTGTTTGGGTGGATCAAATGTTGTACTTGTTATGCGGGGTCCTCCGGACCATAAAGAAAAAGGGGTGAGACGCATACGCAGAATGTCACGAGTTTATTAAATATAATTAAATAAAAACAGCGTTATAAAATATTTAAAGAATAAAGAATAGCCCGGGGCTCAAACCGCGGACTCCCGGAGCGGCGGCGTGCGCAATCGAAGTGCGGCACTGCTCACGTGATACTCCGCGGCATCAGTGTTGTATTTAGCTTCGCCGACACCCCAAGCCGGGGGGTTCACTTCTATAAACATAAAACAACAGAAATGAGCAACACAAAAAAACGACAACGAAATGAAAATAAAACGAGCGATGTCCTGATCGCTGGCGGCGGCGGCTCAGGCTCCATTCAAACGCAGCCGGGGGAACATAGACCCGTCACAGCCTATAGAGGGAGCCAGAACCACCGAGGGAAGACTCGTACGATCAGTCGTTTTAACGGTACGGTTACCCGCTGGAAACGGTGCGACGAATGGTGCAGCCTTCTGTGCGGTCATTGGACGGCGGCTGCCAGCCTGTGTCTGTCCCTAACCTCTAGGGGTGCCGTGTAACCTCCGACCTTGCGATCGTACGTTGGGCCCGGGAGATACCAGTCTATCCCTAACCAGCACAGCGGCCGGGACACCCGCACGATGGTAGCGTGCGTGCGCTCGTGTGCGTGCATTAGTTCAATGTGGCAGCACCCGGCTTTATAGGGGACCGCCAGGTGCACGCACTCAGCCCAATTAAGGCTGCACGCCACATAAGCCCTTCAGGAGAGGTGATCTGTAACACCAACCACGCCGGAAGCCGAACTGCGGTTCGACAGCGTGGTCGGTACCGTTACAGTACTATAGTTATTTTGCAGTCATACACATAAGAAAAAGTAAATAAAAATAGACAGTAGAGTAGAACCAAAATATGTAAGTGGAAATTTGATTTATCAGTAAAACCATAGTGACAACAGAAATATGGGATGGATGATGTGCTCCAGTGACATTGAAAGGAAATATATTATTGCTCGCTTTAAGATGTTATTTCAAGTATAGTGATGCAAAGTAGATTTGCTGTAAATGCTGTGAGAGCACCTATGTCAACATGTTTTCAGTAAAGGAACAGTTATAAAATTAGTAATGGGGTAAATTTCAAATTTGGAAAAGAGAGATAACAGGGTACAATCAACTGTAAATGTGTATCTGTTAACTGTCTATGAGTTCATGCTGTATGTGTACAGGCTATGAGTTAACTGATTGACAAGGACAACTGAAGTGTGTTCTCATCAAGGAGAACTATGAAACACAAATGGACAGATGAGCTTGGATGAACAACTACATCAACATTTGCCAGTTTTGCCATGATAAAGTTTATAGTGTTGGGAATGTAATTATTCCCAAGAGGGGGAATAATGTCTGATAAGTCCACATGGTGGGAAGTTGTGTTGACCACTAATGACAGGATTAGGGAGTGCTTGCCGGGAGTGCTCATTTATTGTGTACACAGACAATAAATTAACACATTTTTGCTACTTCTAGTGGTGGTCTGAGTTTGTCTTTTAGGATTGTTATCTCCACAGGGGCAAGTTACAAAATCAGTCCGATAGGACACAGATGTTCAGATGATTGACAAGCTGGTGTCTGGGGTCAGTGACCTGCACCATGTTGAGAGTTAATTTTCATGTGGGATGTGCGTGTAAACAGTTTCAATTCTCAAACTGTTTTATCTGGTCCATTGACTCAAATTCATTCTGTATTTCATCCTAGAAACCCTGTCTGCATCTTGATTCTTTTTAGCTGGGGCAACAGCCTTTGATGGGTGAGGTGCCTCCAGAGATGCCATGATGACCCTTTATGAAAAAGGCCCACATTTTAATCCATGCTGAGAGCATCACTTGGTGGATTCACAATCCAGTTTATGCACTGCCATCTCAATCTTATTTTGATTTTTCTGTCTGTTTACAAATTAGCCCAGACACATAATTACTGTAATATCTGAGAAAAAAATACAGAAGGTTGTCATTTTCTCAAAAAGGTTAACTGAGTATTTTAGGATGACATACTGGTGCCCACATTCATTTGGCCATTTGCTGCTTATGTTCAAAGAATCCACTGACAGCATTCTTATTTTAGTGCTATCAAATAAGCATTTGCAAACTAATTGCAAAACAATGTTTATGGTCTAACTGCAGCATTTGTATTTAATAGTTGATGTGGGAGTTGACGTTTTGTCTGAAGACCCTTCTGTGAAAAATATAGCTTTCAGCAAAAAAAAAACAGTAATACCATTTAAGTAGATTATAATGTTTAAAACTCATTTTACTTAAGTGTAGCAGACTTTTCATCACTTTTAATTACCAATTTCTGCATGTGCATTTTTCTGTCAGCTACAGTTGTAAAGCACTATACAGAAAATAAAAGCATGAATACTGGTGTCCTGGTTTTAGTATTGAAACTTAATAAATAAATAGTGATTAAATTAATTAGTAATCTGCTGTTCTTGTAAAATAGCATTGTTTAATAGCAATGTACGTAAGACTGTGCCTAGACATATTGCCATCTTATAAAAAAGTGGCTAATGCTGCTTATTAGCTCAGTTACCATGAAAAAAAAAAAGAAATCATTCACAGTTCTAATACATTTGCATGTCGTTCTATGTGCATCATCCCATCACCACTGTAGTAGAACTGAGAGTTCTTCGATGGTAATTCAGAACGAGAAAATCTCACTTCTTAAAACGTACTTCTTAATACATATTCTCACTAGTTTCTCCATGATTCAGGGTTCTCGCATTTTAAGTTTTCATCATATCCCACAGCTTCTCACTGAGGTTCAAATTATTGGTCAAACCATTACCATGGAAAAAATTTTTTTTTTTCTGTACTCATCTAACAATGTTTGTGGGGTAAACTTGCAAACATTATTTTTAAACAGAGGCCATAATTGTAAGAGCAATGAGGAGCTGCTGTTACGGCACGCTCCGGAGCTGCAGAGTTCACAGGCGGACAGGCAGAGCAGTGCTGGAGCCGAGCACCATTAGTTGCCAGGTGACTGAGACGAGTGCCACCTCCTCTACCACACCATAAACTTATCCACGCTCCTGATTACTAGGTGCTTTTAAGGTGCTGCTTAGGAGTCGAGATTATTGCGCCAATTCCATGTCTGGTTTGTGTCACATCACATTCCTGAGCCAGAAATCTGAGCCACAAATCCGTTGTTCCTGGACTCCATCTCATTCCTGATTCAGATTATTGTATAGCGTTGTTTGTTTTTTCACCATCGCAGATCAGCCTGCCTGCTCTGCCCGTTCTGTCTGTTTTGCTGGTGTCGCTTCCTCAGCCGTGCTTCTCAGAATTGCCTGCTCCTGGACTCTCTCACTCCGTCGCTTCATCCTTCGGCTGCCTGCCACTTCTACTGGTCAGTTCCTGACTGGTCACTCCCATGTTCCTTTCTTGTAACCGGACTCTTGCATATTACCATATTTTTGTGTATTCAATAAATACTCTATATTTGCCCTGACTCTGTGTGTGTGCAGTTGGCTCCTGGTTTCTGGACAGTAGTCCACCATTCCATTTCGGCCCTCCCGTCATTACAGCTGCTCGACCTTTCTTCTCTGTTCTCAAACAGCCAATTCTTTGAACTTAGTTGCTGATAAGTGTCGTACTGTTTGTGTAACCAAAGTCAATTTTTTTGTGTGTGAGCGTAAAGCCAATAAAGGCTGATTCAAATGTACAGTGCCTTGCAAACGTATTCACCCCTTGACATTTTTCATGTTTTGTAATTAAAATAGATTGTTTGAGGGTTTGCATCATTTAATTTAAGACAATAATAGAGAAAACTTCAGTAGAGCCACCTTTTGCGGCAATTACATCTGCAAGTCGCTTTGGATAAGTCTCTATGAGCTTGTCAAAAATGCCACTGGGATTTTTGCCCATTCATCAAACTGCTCCAGCTCCTTCAAGTAAGATGGTTTCCGCTTTGGAACAGCAATATTCAAGTCTAACCAGAGATTCTCAATTGGATAATGGTCTGGGCTTTGACTAGGCCATTACATTACATTCAAACATTTCCCCCTTAAACCACTCGAGTGTTGCTTTAGCAGTATGCTTTCATTCTGCTGTTGTCCTGTTGGAAGGGGAACCTCCGTCCCAGTCTCAAATCACTATCAAAACAAGTTTTGCTTTAGAAGAACCCTGTATTCAGCACCATCCATCTTACCCTCGACTCTGACCAGTTTCCCAGTCCCTGCTGCTGAAAAACATCCCCACAGCATGATGCTGTCACCACTATTTTCACTGTGGGGATGTTGTTTTTGGGTTAGAGAAAGTTGAAGTTTATCCTTTCTTATTTTTATTGTGCTAGCTAAAATAGTTGAATAGCAAACGCAATAGCAATTCTCTATCAATTCTTTGACAACCTTTAGAGCTGGTTTGGTCTCTCTTAATTTCCACGACGATGAGATGTGTTTGTTTTGCGCCAGACATGGCATTTTCCTTGGTGGCTGAAAAGTTCCATTTTGGTATCATTTGACCAAACACCTTCCTCCGTAAATTTAGGGAGTCTCCCAAATGCCTTTTGGAAAACTCAAAATGAGCCTTTGTATTTTTGTTTCTTAGTAAAGTTTTTTTTTCAGGCCATTCTTCCATAAAGCCCAGCTCTATAGAGTGTAGGGCTTATTGTGGTCATATGGACAGATACTTCAGTTTCTGCTTGGGAACAGCTCTTTCAGGGTAACCTTTGGTCTCTGTGCTGACTCTATCATTAATGCCCTCATTGTTTGAGAGTTTTGGTGGGTGACCCTCTCTTGGCAGGTCTTTCCATTTGATGATAATGGATTTAATGGTGCTCTGGGGGAATATCAGAGATTTTGATATTTTTATGTTTCAACCCTCTATAATGTTGTCTGTAACTTGTTTGGAGATTTCCTTGGTCTTCATGGTGGTTAGTGGTGCCTCTTGCTTAATGGTGCTGTTGCTTATGGGGCCTTTCAGAAAAGGTGTGTAACACATCCCATGTAATTCGATTAAAAAAATGTTGTAATATAACAAAATAGGTGAATGGTAGCAACTGAGATTTGAACCTTTTAAATTTGTCATATTTATGTTGCTGTGCACCTTCCCTATTGAAGACAGATCAGAACCACTTCCCTTTTCTTCCACAGTCATGCTTTTGTAATATGTGTAGTCTGTATGTGTAGCTTGTGGTTTCGCTTTGACTTTGTGAAAAAATGCAGGGTGTCCCTTTTAAGATGATGTCATAAAGGCAGCATATACATAGTCTTTGCTGTTTGTCAGTTCTCTTTGTGCCATTTATTTTGAAGCTGACTTTACCACCACTTCATATAGACTGTTTCAAGGGGCTTTTTCATATATTACAGTTTGTCAGTTTTTTTTTCTTTGCCCTTTTAAATTAACAGATTTTTTAATTGATTCATTGTTTTTTGTAATTACTACTCTCAAACATGAGCAAACCATTTTATATATTATTGGGTTCCCTAGAGTAGTCAACAATGAAATTAAATTGTGTTCTAAAAGCTACACTCTAAATATGAACCACACTGTGTGTGCATTTACAGAGCTTTTGTCTTTGCCCTAAGCACCTATCAGGTTGCATAAACACTCCCATACATCACACATGCTAACTGGGTGCATTAACTAATGTAGGTTATGCTAATTTAATCTTTAGTTCTACCACACATAGCTCACAATAAAGCCAAACTGTATGTGAAACAATTGGAAACTTTTTAATTTAAATTTTTTGGGGATTCTGAATCTTTTCTCTGTGTTTGTAACTTGTTATGATATCAAATTTTGCTTCCAAAGCTCAGAATGAAGGATGGCATGGTGACTTAGGAAGTTGCACTGATGCCTCAAAGCAAGAAGATCCTGGGTTTGATCCCTTGTTGGGGTGATTTAGGTCCTTTCTGTGTGTGCATGTTCTCTTACTTTTATGATTGGGGTGTATGTGATTTATATTACAGCACTCAGTTAATGAATTATCATACACAGTTTTTTATGGACTTGTCACTATACTATAACAGTGGACTTCAGGTTCTTTCATTAAGAGTTAGCTGTCAAAAAGCTCAAGGAAAGTTTAACTGACAGAAAGTCACCAACATAACACACACACACCCACACCCACACACACACACACACACACACACACAAACAGACAGACACAAAAACAATATTTTACTATTACTAAAATCAGAATAACCAATACAATTAAATCTTCATCTTCTGATTAAGAATATTTTAATTTTTTAGTTTAATTGCAAAGAGCTTTAAGCATTATATAGCCCAATAGAACATCTTTGGGGCATCCTCAAGCGGAAGGTGGAGGAGCGCAAAGTCTCGAATATCTGCCAGCTCTGTGATGTCATCATTCCAGTGGCAACTTGTGAAGCTCTAGTAAACTCCATACCCAGGAGAGTTAAGGCAGTTCTGGAAAATAATGGTGGCCACACAACATATTGACACTTTCAGGAACTCAATTTGTCGGTGATTTAGACATCAATGGCTGTATATTGAGTTATTTGGAGGGAAGAGTGGTTCTCTTTATTTGGAGGGTAGAGTGTTCCTCACAACGAGAAAGTCCTTTGTTTTAGCCACCAGGTTGAGTGTTTCAGAGAAAAAGGCATTCAGTGTCATAATAAATAGCCAGTCAAGTCTGAGACGGTGGTATTATTTATTCTGAGACGGTGGTAGCCTAGTGGGTAGAGCTTTGGACTATCAACCGGAGATTGGCGGTTCAAATCCCGGCTCTGCTAGG
>JAYDZF010444297.1:0-14524 GCA_034509105.1 Microcambeva barbata
AATCACATGCTTGATGTATGCAGATTTTAAGTGTAAGTGTAATTTACTTTGACTTTAATTTAATTGCGGACAGAATGTTTGAATGTCACCTAAGCTATTAGCCAGCTAGATGTTAATGTAGGCATAATTGGCTTTTGGAAAATTGGGGAAATTTTCAGTCAGTCTTTATTGTCATTTCAGATACATACAGGTACATATTGAAACGAAACAACTTTCCTCCGGGACCACGGTGTAACACAGAACAAAGTGCAAACAATACAAGTGACAGTGCAACAATACAATAAATACACAACAGTCCTAAATAAATACAAAAGATACATTTATCCTCTAAACAAGTAACGTAGGGACAAGTGTTGGTCAGTACATGGTACTGAGTAAATGGTACCTGAGGTAGAGATGTTTACTGATATACAGTTAGCATCAGATAGTCTTGTTGTTTATAGCAGCAGAGATAAAACAGATTAAGGTGCAAAAAATTCTGCAATGTGCAAAATACAATAATGTGCAAGAGTGCAGGCAGTTCGTTAAAGCAGATTATAAACATCATGTAAACATAATGCATGTCAGAGTGCAGAGTTGAGGAGTCTGATGGCTTGAGGAATGAAGCTGTTACACAGTCTGGTTGTATTGGTCCGAATGCTACGGTATCTTCTCCCGGATGGCAGGAGAGTAAACAGTCCATGTGATGGATGTGATGGATCCGCCACAATACTGAGAGCTTTGCGGGTGCAGCGGTTGTTGAAGATGTCCATGAGAGATGGAAGAGAGACCATACAGTTTTTATATACTTTCATAGCTAAACCCCTGTCACCAATGCAGGCCAACCAAGGGAGTGCAAAGGGACTCAAGAAACAGATAATGGTCAAATAATCAACAATACACTTCACCTCTGTGCCCCAACTGTGAGCCAAACAAGGTTGTACGGAGAAACACGACTCCTAACATGGTGCAGCTTCTGAATTGACGTCACTATTTTATGAAAAACTTTACTCATCTCAGTTGACTCTGAATGCAGTGCCTCCACCTAATACAGTCAAATCAGGTAGTGTTTAGCAGCTGTTAGCTTAGTCATTCTCCAAGCTCTGTTACAAAGTGCTTCTTTGAAGTTCTGCCAACTGGCTCTCCATTATGATGTCTGGTCAATAAAACAGGCATAACATTCTCTTCGAATACACATATGGTGCGAAGATGGCTCTTACTTCAGCTAGACATAATTACCAAAGCTAAACAAATCAATGTCATACAGACGCCAACTATCTATATCGACTTCTCTCCCAATTCACTGGCTTATACTTACAAGCATTAAGTTAATGCCCATTCCAGAAATACAGGCTAATAAACTCTAGTACATCTTTAAGTTCTTGTTTTGATTTCATTTTTTAAATGACAAAAAAAGAGGAAACCAACTCAAAATTTAATAATTTGATCAGAAGACAGAGCATCAAAATGGCACCGTCTTCTTTCCAGATATCTTCAGTCAGATAAGGCAGCCAGATGTGCTAAAGAACATAAAGTATTCATCATGAAAAGAAATAGGAACAGAAAGAATTTTAATAATTTTATGAACGTAATTGTGCTTTGTATTTATTATAGGCATTTCTGTATTTATTGTGCTGTTGTTTATCTGCACTGTTTGTAATTTTTTGTTCTGTGTTGCACCTTGGTCCTGGAGGAACATTGTTTCATTTCAATATGTACTTGTATGTATCTGAAATGACAATAAAGACTCACTGACTCTGTACCTTGTATTATTATTTTGCTACAGGTCTCTTTCATATTTTTCAGCTACTCTTTCTGGCACAACTGCTTTTCTTTGAAATTGTAAAGCTGGACTGTTTGGTCCTTCTCCAGTTTTGTAATGGCACGTGTTGGCACTTGTATCTTTCTGAGAATTCTTTTTGGTTTTGCAGTGTTTCAAGACATATTTTATAGTCAGTAATTAGATTATGTTGGTCCATTTTTGTCTAGCACAAAGCTAAACACCAAGCTCCACCACAAGAGCATGATACCAGACATGGCTGTAGTGTGATGGTCTGTACTTTGACAGAACCATGTGCATAGTGGAAGGAACTAATACAGTATAATTCAGTGTTAAACTTGTTTCATTACATACTAGACAGAAAGCGCTCAAAAAATAATCCATTTGTAATGGTTCCACCTATGCAGTCAGTCACCAGCAGGGGGCTGGGGTGATGCCGGGCAAGAGCTGGTGGAGCAGAGCATCAGGTATTGCACTGTGTCCTAAAACTAGCATTTCTATTGGCACATATTATGTTATGAAAGCATTAGCTGAAAACTAAAATAACTTGTTTTCGCCCAGAGCAAGAGACGATTGTGGACCTCAGGAATTCTTATAAAGATGACAGAAGAACCACAACTCAAGAACAACAAGTCAAGGTAAAAGTGTTTGCAATTGACCAGCAAGGCAACTTAAAAAATAACCTCAGAGTGTTAATCAACAAGCAGTAGCTTTTAGAAATGCATGGCCAGTACGTTCCAGAGCACCCTTTTTCCACCTTTCTTTTAAGTATTATTACATTTATGACCTTCTAAAGTCTTGCAGCAGTCTTTATTTTCATTTCACTGTACTTTGTATCAACTACAAATGTGACAAATAGGAATCCTTTTTCTTCTTTGTTTTCTTCAGTGGTTTTTCAGACATTTCGCTCACAGTTTGAACAATCTAAAATGTGTTCAAATATGTTTTAAAAAAACGTGGCATGAGGTCATGCTTTTTTATTAGTATTGACATTAATTTCAGTGTGTAATGTCCCTCTCTGATTACCTGCAATTGATTGGTACACTCTATATTAGTGGCTTAGTGGTAGAAACTTTGCCTGCCATCTGGGTTTGATTCCTGTCCAATGCAGCTACCAATTTTAGTTAATTTCCCCAAGGGGATCAGTGAAGTCTTATTTTATCTGATATTGGATGGTCCTGTCAGACCCACTGCATGTCAGATCTCTAAAATATTTGGGATTATTGAAACTGTTAACTACACAAACACAAAATGGTGGCCACCTGTTTTCTGTGTATATAATAAGGGCCAAATCCTGATGGATGGATGGATGGATGACACCAAAATAAGTGTAATTTTTACTCAACTTCTGCAAGTGTATGAAAATTGTACTGAGAGCTGACACAACTGTGTGAAGGAATAATAATGCACCGAGAGGTGCAGATAGGAAAGATTTAGTGAGAAGCTGTTTTGGAGCACTCAGCTGAATAACACACTCTGACAGCCCTGACACAAATTCCTCATTTAACATTATTTAACAAGTGTCTCTTTCTCACACATGGCTGCCCCTGTTGTTCACACCGACCACACACGGCTCGTCAGCACAGACAAGGATTTAAATGACTGACTGCACTTTACTGTAGAAAACATACAACAAGATAGAAAGTGATGTTCAGTTATAAGCCACTGAAGTAATGAATTTATTAAATTTGGGGAAATTGTACTAAATTGTAAGACACTTTATATTTGTTAAAACACTGCAGAATATGTACATAAACTATATACACATGTATACCAAGTCACATTCAAATGCCTAATTTCAAAGGCTGTGGCACATAGCTCATAAAGGAAGTCATGTTTCATGAGTTGGCATGGTGGCTATATAAGGTTTAGAACGCACTATCCCATGCTTTATGGCAGATTTTTCCCAAGCTCTTTCAGACTGGATGGCTAATGTCTGGGCATCGTCTGAGCCTTTCACTGAGAGGGTTTCTTCTTAACTGCTAAAATTATGACCCCAACTTATGGCACAAAACTCAGTGAATAATGGAGTTGCTTAACTCTCCATGTTCAACTGGTATCTCTATGTGAACCATCCTAGTTCTGGTGAAAAGGAGTGATTGGCTAATGCACACATACCCAAGTGGAGTGTGTGTTATGGCACTCCTTGATCAGAAGCAAATGTCTGCAGCATTTAATGAGAAATCAAGTCAATTGGATACAACAAGACAATGAGAAAATTTAATAATAATAACATTTTATTTGTAAGCCAGTTTCAAGGTACCCAAGGTCGCTGGACAAAACAAAACAGTACAAAAGACAAAAAAATAAGGTGAAATAACCAGAATGAACCAAAGTAACAAAAAGCATGTCGAAAAAGGTGAGTTTTAGAAGCTTTTAAGATTTGGAAGAGTTGTACATGAAATACTAAAGACCAGAAATACTAAAAACACTGTCAACCATAGAATTAAGCCTAGAGGAAGGCATATGATGAGTAAGGGGAACATGTAGACAAGTATGAATGTCGTCGTGACATATGAAGGTGCATGGCCATACCACGCCTTAAACTGCCTCATTTGAATGCAGTACTGTGTGGGTAGCCAGTGATGCTGCTTAAGTGTGAGAGTTCCTGTAACCATGTGATCTTGTATATGTTAGGACCCTTGTGGCTGAATTTTTAACATTCTGTTAGCCCGAAGGCAGGGAGCCCATAGAGAACAGCATAACAATAAACGGGAAGTATACTGAAAGTTAAACAGAGACATACAGTCTACAAATGTTCTTAATGTGAAAATATAGTTTTGAGTATTTTTTGTGGGGTTCAAGATTTGCAGACCTTAGACAGTGAAGAACTGGTCAAATCCGGGATTTTAAACATGGATTTCTGTGCTTTGTTTAAGGTGGCTAAAATTAAATGAACTTTCAATCTAAGATTTTATGTCTGTCAGACACTTAACCAAAACACTTAGCACGTATCTATAACTGGTTGTTGGCTGCATACCAATGAATCTGAGCTTTTTATTTGTTTTTTAATCATATTGCTATGCAGATGCATATGCTTTGTAATAAAATGTTGCATTTCATGCTCAATATAAGCAATTTCACTAATGGCGTAAGACATTTCGCACCTTTTTTCTTTTTCTTTCTGAAAAGATAGCTTGTGTATTTCTTGTGTAAATTGGAGATACAAATCCCTGGTGTTGTGTAGAAGACAGATCAGGTGTATGTCTGTATCTAATTATATCAGTGCCTAATCCTTGAGAAAAAGGTCCTACCCATGGATGTATTTGGTTTCTTTAATGAGATCCTAACGCCATCTCTCACCCTGGGTCTGTTTCTACCTCAGCTAATATTTGGTCTGTTTTTGCCTACTGAACTGCATGTTACTGCCTTAGCTTAAATTAGTAATATTTGCTGATTTAAACGTGGTTTTTGGAGCAGATGTGTTCATTTGAGAGTGTGCAAGGGAACATGGGGCAGGTTGCATTTTAATACATGATTAACACAGCCTCTTCTTAATAATCACTAATAAAGACATTAAGATGCCCAGACAAATAAACATGAATTTTATTAGCAGACCAAGTACAAAGGTAATGAAAGGAATTCTTTGAGGGGAGAATTTATGTACATTGTGTAACATGGTATGGAATCGTCTATCTTATAATAAGTAATAATAATAAGTATGTTCAAAATTTACTAATGTAAATAAATAATTACTGAATACCTATAAATATAATGATGAATATTCAGCCTCATTGTGCTTTTGTAAAATTCAGCCATTGTAGAGCACCCCTGGAGGGTTAAAGGTCTTGTTCAAGGACCCAACAGTGGCATAGAGCCGGGATTTTAACCGTTAATCTCTGGTTTATAGTCCAAAGCTCTACCCACTAGGTTACCACCATCCCTAAAATATCTACCAGAGGATGGATTCGATTCATTGACCTCTGGGTAATGGGCCCAGCATGCTTCCGCTGAGCCGCTCTGCTACACGTCATCTTGGTGTCATAACTGCCAGTGTAGGTGAGGTTGTGTAAGGACCATGACATGATATGATAGAGAGGCGCTTGTGAAGAATGCATGGGTGAAAAGGGTTTCACTAAAGGCTGCGCATGGGTCAAAGGATGAATGGGCAGCAATTTGTCTGCAAACAGGGATCCCGAGCAATGAAAGAGAAATAAATTGGGACATTATGGAGGAAAACACATTAATAAAATAGTAAAAAAATATATATTATATATTTGTAATATGATCCAATAAATCATTTCATCCAAAATTATTAAAACAACATTTATTATTAAAAACAAAGACAACAGCACAGTTTTCTAGTAAACACAAGGAATTTATTTTATAATTATTATTAATATTTAAATAATAACTAACCAGAACTGTAAATAATTTGATCTTGTATATAAACCAAAAACATAGAACTGTCACACAGCCCCTTCTGTTTCTCTGTGTCTGCATGCTTGCCTGCCACTCTTACGTTTACTTCCGCAGCACAGTGTGCACAAATGCACTCCCCCATTCCTGATTGGATCCCCCAGCCCTAATTACCTGCAGCTGCTCTTACTTAGAGGTAGCTCAGAGATTATTACTACCATTATTCTGTTAGTTTGTTGGTGGAACTCAGTCCATTTGTGGCTGTACCGCTGTCCTTCTGCTTGTTCTCTGTCTGTTGCTTGTACCCTGCTTTGTCCTGTTCATCCATGTTTATATTATTTGTATAGATTTGCATATGTTGGTTTTCTGGCATCCAGCTTCAGTCTTGTTTTGATTTGTGGCTGTCTTCAATTATCTCTTCATGGGGTGTGGACTTGTACAGGTCTTAACTCCTCAAGTTTAGTAAAGGTGCTTAATGCCGCAAAGTGCCCACTGTGGAAAAATACCCGGCATACAGTGCCTGCTGGGGAGGTGGTCATTCCCCCAGTGTCCACTGTGGATGGGGTCCGGGACCCAGTGTCTGCTACCAATGCTCGTTATTTATGCAGCAACGTGCCTTCTGGGGATGTGGTTTCCAACAGCCTTGATTCTGTCCAAGGGTCCGGTTCAGTTTCCGTCACTTTTGGTTCACTTCCACGATCCAGTTCAAGTCCAGTCAAACTCTGTCTATGACGGTCAATATGTCAGTTCCTGTATGTCCATGTCAGCCAGTCAATATGTAACCTTAAGTCTGTCTGGGTCAGCCGATCAGTAAGCTAGTACAAATATGTCTGTCAGCTAATCAGTGACACATGATTGGTGACAACGTTACTTTTTGCGTGGTGCCTTGCTTCCACGTACAGAAAAATTTAAAAAAATGTTTAAAGCAGCAGGGGTTTGATTCAGTGCTGGATTAAGAGGGAGTAAGAGATTGAGAATTGAGTTAGAGTAATAATTCGTTGGTTCACATATGGTTATGGTGTAAAATACATCTCTGTTTTCTCTCTATGTGTGTGTGCAGTCAGGTGTGAGTGTGTTTGCCTTATGATGGACTGGGAACCTGTCAGTTTCCAACCATTTGCAAAGGAGATTAGACCCACTGCAACCATGAACAGAATGAATTTGTCATAAAACGGAGAGCTAATGCATGAATGAGGCATTATTTTGTGTAAATCATCTTCTTATGAATGTCAAAATTATTAAATTGTTAAATGTAATATCTTGAAAAGGAAGGCCAGCTTTTTTGGGAAGTCTTGCCAGTCTGTATGGCAGAAATTGGTGTTTTTTAAGAATTGAAATTAAGTTGCTCAAACAAAACATGAAATTGTACATTACTGTATTTAAAGAAGCAGCACCTCATACATGTGTACATTTTTCACTACAAAGGAACAAAGCAATTTACCTGATTAAAATAATTGATTGAGTGTATAAACCAGTAAAAAAAAAACTAAAACATTTAAAAGACAATTTAAAGTAATAAAAAAGTAGATGAGATTTTAATTTTAATGTGCCCTTTCTGGATGAATAAATGTTTAATCAAAGTGCCTCAAGATTTGAACACTCTTACCAAGCAGGTACAGTTCATTGTGTTCAGTTCACATGGATCCACAATAGTTTCACCTGATGTTCAGTCCTTGACTTTTTACACAGTTTGCATTGTGAACTTAATTTTGAAATCATATATTTTACATTTTTTTATTAATCAATAATTATCCATCCATAGAACACGTATTAACAGAAGTCATATTCCCTTGTTTTACATGTCCCCAGCGTTGTACCATCAGCCACTCATGCACCTCTGCGTTCACATCATCATCACATAGAAATCTTCCCCTAAATCTTCCACCAGGGCATGGCTGCCTCTATTAACACAACCAGAGTGCAATGGCTGAGCCTGGGTGAACCACGATCTTCATTATGATCTCATTATGATAAAAGTGCTACCCACCAAGACACCCTAAAACTATAAGGTCAAGTATAAGGTTGTTGCATTGTAATTTTAAAAAATCAGAGGTTTATAAAAACAATCCACATCCTGGCTTTCTGAGTAAGGAAAGCATTTCCTATAGTGCCCTTTGTGAGAAATCTCATATTATATTATGTATTATGTTATCTTTATCATTATTATCACACGCCACCTCAATGGCCAGTATCACTAACCAAATTTACCTTACCATGTCACCTTTCATGAATGTAACCAAAGTGTAAAACATGATGTTAAAATCCTAATAAACAAATAATATGTTTCTTACTGCATTTCTCACCCCATTAACCCTTAGTCTAGTTTGAGTGGGTGGGCCAGAGTGGGTGTTTTGTAGCCTAAAGCCATGGTCACACCAGGAGTGGACATCCACAGCATTAGATGTGAAATACTATTGGGTAATTGGATACCACTAGACTTGGAGAAAAACTGGAAAAACATTCATAAAACATTCATAAAAATGTTCAAATGAGCTTCTTAGTTGGTAAGAAGGTTGAATTGTAAACTATTTTACTGGATTTGATCCAACGAAAATTAATTTAAAGATAAATTGCTGGCAAAAACAGAAATTATTTTATTTATGTGTTAGCTGTGGCTAAAATCACACATGTAAAATGTGCCACAATTGCAAACTATTTCCGGGTCCAGCCTTCAAGTTTCAGCCTGACCACAAATATGTTGCAAGCTTTTGTGAACAGAGACTTTTCTGTGACTGTGATGAGTCACAATATTTTTGAATAGTAAATGTATTTAATAAAAATCATTGTAAAAAAAAATCAGGGGCAACCTTTAGGTGATCTCTCGTGTGATTCTGTTTTCCATTTGTTACATAAAGTTAAAAAAAGTAGTAAGTAGTGTTTTCAAATTAAACTCAAATAGAAAATATGAGTAATCTTTGTGCAACCCACCAAGCCACGTCCCTGAGATGATTCAGAACAAAAAAAAACTGACAGGATTATGTTCAAGGCACTTTTATAATCATTGAAAAGAATTCCCTTTATGTACAGCAGCTGCACTCATGTGGTCAGTTGTAGCCTAATGGCTAAGGAGACTGGTCTATTAACCAAAAGATTGCTGGTTTGAGCCTCATTGTCAGTTTTGGCGGGCCAGGTCTTTTTTGTATGGAGCTTTTGGACTCAGCTATACTCATAAACCATTAATAGACCAATAAGAGCAAGATGTTGTTACCAGAGAATCTGGTTCTTCCCTGCATAGGTTGGATGCCGAATATTTGGAGCAGAATATCTGTGAATGAAAGAATCTGTCGACACACACATACACACATACATGTATGACCTTGTAATTCAAATTTAGTTGATTTAGTACCCTCCTTTATTCAAACAATGTGGTCCGTGACTCCTATGATTCTTATAGGTTCATTTGACAAGTTGATGAGTCTGAATATATAAAAAATAAATGCTGTATCACAGTCAAATCAATCATTTTAATGAATTGATTAGTACTTAAGTCAAAACATTAAAGAGCAAACAATGGATCAGCTGTAATTCAGTATGGCTTGTGGAATGAAACTAATAAAGGTTAAAGCATGTTGCAACAATTTCATCCATCGTCCGCAGCACTTCCGCCGGCTGCAGCGTGTAGCTCGTGAAGGAAGTCACGTGATGGGTATATCGGTTGTAGAAGGCCTTGTCAACTGATTTGGGTATAAATCCATACTTATACCCATACATGCTGAATATTCTCCCTGGCCAAAACTTGTGACATGTTATACAACTAGTCATTTCCAACATTGTTGGAAGACCATGAGAGTATTCCAAGTATAAACCTTCTCATTTCCCAGATTTGAAATTCTGAGGCATCTGAGGAACACATCATTTGTCATGGTCACTCTATGGACCCTGCCCCAAACACCCTTTAGCAGATGTGACTCCATATACCTGTGACAATCTACCAGTACTTTATTGTGTCACTCTGGATATTAGCTGGTGACTTGACTGTAGAAAATGTAGATTACATACAATCTACATACTGTAGATGACATACCATCTATATACTAACTATAGTCTTCCACAAAGGTTCATTCAATAGTAAAGTTACATATTTTGTAAAAGTATTAATTGAACATAGAAACACCTGTTCAAAATAATGCACAATTATATTTCATCTGCTTGGTTTTAAATGTGGCATGTGCATCAATTATGATCCGCTTATTCATTTATAATACCAAATAATAGAATTCTGTACATTGTATTGCACTACTATGTAAGTTTGTTAGGTTGGTTGTAAAGAATATATTACTTCCACTACAATAGTGAAAAAGTACCTTTATTATCCACCTATATTGATTTGGGTTTCTGACTTAACCTGTTTTTATTTGTGGTTGCTTTACTGGGCACTGCTAGATCCTAGCATCCTACTGCAATTAATTTAGCATTACTCAGCCAAGTGAGTTTTGAAAACTCCCAAACAATTGTTTAGATACAGAAAGGTATGTGTCAATACATACATTTAAACAGTGCAGTTTTAGGTTTACATTTAACCACTTAGGTAGTGCTGTAGCTTCCATTCTTTTATCATTCAATATAAGCAAGTTAATGCTTGTCGTGATCTGTGGCACTTATATATGCTTACACAGGGTTCTAAACCAAAACAAAGTCACAAACCTACAACATCAGTGAGAAGAAAACTTTTATATTCATATTTTACTGTTTATCACCAGCATGTTCCATGTTTCCTCAAACTTGCCAGCAACATCTATTCAGCCATGTCACAACAGTCCACTTCAAGGATCAACTTGAGTGAGATGTTCTGAGAATCCCTCACTTTATTTATGTTTACATTTTCAGCTTCCAGCAGACGCCTTTATCTTACAGTACTTAACTAAACTTACAGTACAGTTACAGTATACAGTCTAAGCAATAATGTTTAAGAGCCTTGCTCGAGGGTCCAATGGCAGCAACCTAGCATTTTTAAGGTTTTAACTGGTGTCTTTTGGATTACTAGTCCTGTAACCTAAACACTAGGCTACATCTGGCCCATTTTATCTCTCATTCACCAATGTTAATCTTCACATTTAATCAGATAATAAGAAAAATTGTGACAATACAAATAAAAGGGAGGAATTAAGAAAACTTATCATGAACACGGCTTTAGATAATTAAAGATAACAAAAATTACATGTGTTTTTAAAGTACAGTTTAATTTGAAAGGTCATAAATCATACATATAATGAATTACAATCAGATAGCTCCAAGTGATTTATTAATTTTCCATTTATTACTTGGAAAAATCCCCAAATCCAAAAACAATTCCCTTAAATCTAAGATCTAGGGGTGCGTGATGTTTTTGTAAAGGGTTCTACGCTAAGTAGATTGGAAGAGAGAAATGGCGAGACAAAATTGCACTACATTTCCCCTGATTAACTTGAGCTCAGAACTTTCTCACACATGATATGTGGCAGCAGTGGGTGTGGGTGTGATGGAAAGTGTTTCACTTCGGTCATTACCACAGCTTCTCAAAACCGTGGCTTGAACTTTAAATCTATGACCATATCTTTTAGATGATGGTAAGGGTTTCATTTCCTTTTAAGAATGGAAGAGCAAGATGCAATTCAGATGGTAGTTTCTATTTTCTCTTTACTTAGCTGTGAGTAAAATAGTCAAAATAAATTATTTTTAGTGGTGTAGTCCAATTTGGGGCCTTGGCTAGGTTCTTTCCGTTCAACACTAAAGTCACTACTAATGTGTGCAGGTACATCATTTATTAGCCTCCATTCACAGTGTTATGTTGCATTTTTATGCGATTTTTTGTGCTCTAAAGCTTAAAAACCCTACCTGCTTTGATTTCCCTTGTAAGTTCTATACTTTCATTAAATTCCATTCCTTCTGCTGCAATTCATTCTTTTCTTATTTAATTTGGGATTATTTGTAAATCTTGTGGTGTAATGTGATCACTTTGCAGGTCATACAATTGGCATGCATTGTGGGAGAAGTTCTTTAAGTGTGCATTAAGAAGTTTTACCTCCTTTCCCAGCTAGACAGAAAACTTCCTTCAAAATACAGATATGCTGAGTTTATTTGTTTCCTAACTGTGTGCATCAAAATAAAGTTAAACTACAAAATACAAATGAAAAAACAATAAAACGTAATGCATTACATGCGCATAGCTGCCAAATATTGCATCTAACAAAACAAAGTTTAACAAAATGTAAAACAGTTTTATTAAGCATTTTGTGTAAAAATAGTAATCGCTTGTTATAATATCAAGTTAAAGATACAATGTATCACAAAAGTGAGTACACCCCTCACATCTAAAACCATCTAAACCAAACAATTTAATCTTGTTCTCATCAGACCATAGATCATGGTTCCAGTAATCCTTGTCCTTTGTTGACATGTCTTCAGCAAACAAAAGGTCTGAGCACTGATAGGCAGACCCCCCACCTCTTCAATCTCTGCAGCAATGCTGACAGAACTCCTGCGCCTATCTTTCAAAGATAGCATTTGGATGTGATGCTGAGCATGTGCACTCAACTTCTTTGGACGACCAATGCAAGGTCTGTTCTGTGTGGACCCTGCTCATTTGAAACGCTGGATGATCTTGCCCACTGTGCTGCAGCAACAGTGCCTCCCACCAAGTCATCATGCTGCCCTTGGGTTTTTCTTCTGTCTCTCACTGTCTTCAAAAGATGATTAAAAATATCATGCTAAAAATATTTTTTTCCCTTTTTTATGTAGTTCTAACAGGGTTTCAGCAGATCTGCATTCTTAGACTGGTGTCTATTTACACTAAAGTAAAGAGATAATTACTGTGGACGCTGTTTCTGCAAGTCTCTATGGATAAGAGCATATGCAAAAGGGTAATGTTTCAGTTTCATCATAATTGACAATTTACATAACAATCCCCAATTAATCACATCATAAAGTAAAAACATCTAACTATGTTTTGAAAAAGAAAAGCTTAAAAATCTTAAATACCTAACCTTCAAAAGTAACAGATGCTTGGTGCTACTGTAAACCCCAAAGGGGGTTGTTTGGCCAAATGAAGCATTCTGGCAAAACACTGTAGTTAGATAAGAATGAAAGAAGCCAACAACTACTGTTGAATAGCTACAAAGGTATTTTATTTGTAAAAAGGCATATGTAAAAACTCGTAATAACTCAAATATAATAACAACTCCTAAATTAATAACTTGCTCATATAATATTGAAAATATTGAACCCCAATAGAAAAAACTCAGACTTTGCCCAAACGAGCCGACAGAACAGGGACAGAACAAGGATGAGAATGACAAGGTACAGAGAGAGTAGACACAGTCGGAGGTCAGGTACAACAAGGAAAGGGGGGTAATATAGCACTGGGATGAAATTTTGATGAGGCAGGGCTGAAGAGAACAGAAGGCTAGAATGGGACAGCAGAGGGCAAGGTGAATACTAACACGAGACTGGAATCAGCAGAGTGGAAGGGGGTTAGAGGAATGTGGTATTTATTCCTTGTGGGGTTGCCGGGGTGAGTGGTGCAGGGTAAAGGATGAGACTGAGAGACTGGAACTGGGACCTGGACTTGACCTAGACTTAACCTTGAGGAGAGCAGAGGAGAATAGGTGCAGGATACAGGATGTGGTGTAGAAACAGGAACTGGAAACTTAAATTGACTTAAGTTGATTTGATGAGATAAGGCAGCGAGACTTGAGCAGGAACCTTGACTTGACTTGACCAGATCTTGTGGAGAGCAGAGGAGAAAGGGTGCAGGATAAAGGATAAGGTGTGGACTTTGACTTGATTGGATGAGTTGGAGAGATTTGGAAATGAAAACCTTGACTTGACTTTGACTTGATCTTGTGGAGAGTAGATGAGACTGGAACTGGAGTGTGGTGAAGAAATGGGAACAGCAACCTGACTTGATCTTGTGGTGTGTAGAGGTGAGTGAATCCAGGAAAAAGATACACCCCCAGCTCTTAACAATTATATTTTCAAATCACTTAAATTACTCAAAAATTATCATTTTAAAAACTTTTAAACACACTTTTCATCAATATGCTTTATACACTGTGGGATTTGTCCTCCACATTTTAACACAACACATGCAGTGAAACAAACATATTCACTAGAGAACACTAGTTTAATAAAACACAAAGTTTATTACCAAGTTAAAGTACACAGGGAAGATTTAAAAAAATCAGAATCAGGCAGAGGGCAAAACATGAATCAATAATGCAAACAAAGTTCAAGGAGCAAACTGAACTTTAAAACATCAATTTAAGGACAGGTGTCAAACACTAAAAGTATATTGACAAAACAGTTAGTAATCAGTTACACTGACAATACCTTGTACTGCCTGGTGGTTAGAGAACTGGGCTTGTGATCAGAAGGTTGCCGGTTTGATTCCCAAAGCTGACAGGTCATGACTGAAGTGCCCTTGAGCAA
>JAYDZF010445291.1:0-14444 GCA_034509105.1 Microcambeva barbata
GGCTTATTCAGGCAGACACGAGGCTGGAGGCTATCTCTCACTATTTTCTGTTTTGAACATCCAGAATAAAATGATTCCCGGATTAGTACCAGCACCAGAGGTTTCGTCTAATTCTTCAACACAACACAACACAACGCAGAGAAACGGTGGCGAGACTCCCCTACTCGAGTAGAACCGCTACACTAACATGGCTAAGACCAAAGAACTGTCCAAAGACACCAGAGACCAAATTGTAGACCTCCACAATGCTGGAAAGGGCTACGGGGCAATTGCCAAGCAGCTTGGTGCAAAAAGATCAACAGTTGGAGCAATTATTAGAAAATGGAAGAAGCTAAACATGACTGTCAATCTCCCTCGGACTGGGGCGCAATGCAAGATCTCACCTCATGGCGTATCAGTGATCCTAAGAAAGGTGAGGAATCAGCCCAGAAGAGAGCTGGCACCACTGTTTCCAAGGTTACTGGGGGTAAAACACTAAGACGTCATAGTTTAAAGTCATGCATGGCACAGAACGTTCCCCTGCTTAAATCAACACACATCCAGGCCCGTCTTAAGTTTGCCCATGACCATTTGAATGTTCCAGACGAGTCATGGGAGAAAGTTCTGTGGTCAGATGAGACCAAAAGAGAACTTTTTGGTCTTAATTCCACTCGCCAGGTTTGGAGGACGAAGAATGATGAGTACCATCCCAAAAACACCATCCCTACTGTGAAGCAACTTCAGGATCTAATTTAACCTTAAACTGAAATCTTTTCACTCTAGCTTTTAAACTTTTAAATTGTGAGATATATTACAGAGTTTAAACTTGATGCTTTCACTTTAAAGTGAACAACGCCAATTCTTCAGCTCACTCTGGTATTTTCTTTACCGGAATTGTCTGCCGGTGCAATGAATTCTGGGGTAGTTCAGGCTGCTGAGGATGCATCGGATGAATACTTATACGCATTTGAAGGCCACATACAAAGCAGCCTACGAAATGGGACAGCTTAGTCGCTCGTCTGTGACACAATCGGCCTTCAAGGACGCAGCCCCTGAAATGGGACACACCCATAGTGTCACAATCCTCTGCTCTGCCTCCTACTCTACCTGTCGCCACACCCCACTCCAATCAACTGCACCTGAACCTCATTATCTGATGTGTACTTATACCCCGGTTTTTACTGTTCTCGCCAGATTCAGTTACCTTGTTTTCTGCATCCAATCCCGCGTTATTTTTTGACTGCATTCCCGGCATACTGATCCTCGTTTCTTCTCTCGTTTCTGATCCAGCCTGATCCTTTTGGTACCTCCACCTCGCCAATTACGTTATGTGTTTGTTTTTTCTTGATTTTTCCTTCGGGGACTTCTCGGCCCTCGTGCCAGGTTTTATTTCTGTTTGTTTATTAAAGTCCGTTTTTTGCTTTACCTGCGTTGCGTGTCATTTCGGTTTGCTTCCTAACACCACGCCATTGCGTGTCACACATAGAAATTAACAAATGTTGGTAAAAACTACTTTCAATACTAATAGTCAGCTAACTAAACAGTACAAAAATGTATAGTACTGACAGAAGCAATAAAAATAAGCAAAAACCCCCCAAAACATACAAACAAGACTAATAGTATCTAAATAAACTGAATGTACAATCAGCTCTGAATGTGGATGGACCCCATGGCTCAGGGGAGACATGATCACTGATAAGGGAACTCGAATGAACTTTAAGAGCTTATTTTAGCAGTTCATTTAACAAAACATGTTGCAGTCATTGAATGCAAGGGACATTCTGCTTCCAAAACACATGTAGGGACTCATTTCACTAATACACTACATATTCACTAATACAAGTTGAATCATATTTAGACATTACCAAAAGTTTGGCTCTGTGTTCCATCCCTGCTCTCAGGGAATTTTAGGGAGAGCAAATAAAACAATAAAGTCTAAACTGGCTAAAGCCTACCTGAGGTTAAAAATGTCCTGGGTAGACACATTATATTTACATTTTCAGCATTTAGCAGACACCTTTCCAAAGCAAATGACCAATTGTCTTGATGTCCATGAGAATCTCCCCTAGGGGAAGACAATAATTATTTTCAAATCAGCTGTTGACTAATTGACTAGGAAAATGTATGATTTATGGGATTACAAATTGTTTGAGTAATTGAAAACACTGGCTAATTTATTGCAAGTTTGTCTCAGCAGGTTCATCCAACAGCTGATGGAGGCAAAAGTTCTTTATCTGTGAAGCAGGAAGACTGTAAAGCAGTAGCTATGAAACAGATCAAACCAGGACAGTAGGTCAGAATTAAGGTAAATAAGTGGCAAGAGCCCAGATGGACTGGAGCTGAAGCTACAACCCATGCAGTTAGAGTAAAAGGTAAGAAGGGCAATAATTGGTACCCATTCTCTCATAAATTACAGGAGACTGAATACGATTTCGCAAAAGGGGGTGATAATAATAATAATGATGATGATAATAATAATAATAATAATAATAATAATAATAATAATAATTTGACTGGGCTATAATTGTGTTAAAGTTTATCTGACCAGGAAACCTCTGAAGCTGACCGCCATGACGTTTAACCAGACTGAAGACAGATTGGTACAGGCCATGAGGAGATTACATTGTTGTTCAGTTCATTGTCTTTAAACACGTTGTCTTAAATTGTTTTCTTTTAAGTGATTTTGAGCATTTCCATACCTAATATATTTTTTAAGATTTAAATTTGTTGTTAATGAATGTACTGAGAATTAGGGAATAAACAACTTGTTCACCAGCTGGAGAAGATGTTTGGTAAATGAAAAGCTATCTTCCTTAAATTAAATTCATTAGCCATTGGATTAGCTATTTTGGTTATGCATGGATAAGATCCTTGTTAGAAAAATGTATTGCCAAGATTGTAGTCAAATGAACCAAAAACTGATTAAACTGGGCAAATGCTGTTAAAAATGTAAAAAGGATCCCGACCATGCCGCAGAACTGCAGCGCAGATTCCGGCATGGTTGGAAATACAGATCACCTCCCCCTATCGGTTTAAGTGGCATGCAGCCCTAATTGGGATGAGTGCGTGCACCTGGCATTCCCCGGCGTATCTGCCTGCAGATGTCGCAGTCGCTAGTATGGGTTAGAAAAAGAATGGTATCCCACGGGCCCAATGGGGCTAGGGGGCATACGATCGTAAGGTCGGAGGTCCGCGGCACCACTGGATGTTAGGTTCCACAGCTGCCGTCCAAGGACCGCACCGAAAGGCTGCGCCGAGCATAAGACCCCCTCCAGTGGGTGCCGGGATCTCCAGAGGACCGAAGAGCCAGTCTTCATGAGCCAGTCTTCCCTTGGCGGTTTTGGCTTCCTCTACGGGCCGCATCGGGATGACATTTCCCCGGAGCTTAGTCGGAGTTGCCACCCCTAGTGATCGGAGCGCCTCATTTAATTAAGAATCTTTTTTGTGTTGTTTTTTTCTGTTGTTTTTAGTTTACAGAATCTAGCCCCCTAGCCCGGGGTGTTGGTGAAGCCAGCCGCTGCTCACCGTGGCGCACCTCGACCGTGTGTGACGCTGTCCTGGGAGGCCGCTGTCGAGCCCCGGGCTTCACTCCGCTTTGATGGTTCTGCTACCACGAGGGCTGGTAGCTGAATCGCCAAAGGGATTTTTAGTTTATTCCTTTTTATTACTTTAAATGTTTTATAACCGCTGTCTTTTTAGTTAATTATTTTTTTTATTATATTTCTGGTGTCTCCAATCATAACACCTTTCATGGACGATGTGGAATAGGTGTAAGTGGTGAGACTTATTAGTATAAATTATTAGTTTAAATGTTTTGTGTATTTGTATGTTTTTGTGTAAAAAATTTTCTCTTCAAATAACAAAAGAATTCCATTAAAATATGGCAATTCAGAAGGGTGGTAGAGTAGATATGTCGGAGGAGACTGTTAGGTTAATGAAGGAAATACCAGGTGCCCCAGGAGCCAAAGACAATTGTAATGGATATAATAATTGTGCAGTTGCTGGTGATTAACTTGATTATCAGGACTGAAAAACAGGGAACAAATCAAGAACCCAGAAGCAAGAATAGGAGATTGTCTTGATATACTACATATTTTCTATTAAACTTGCAAAGCACATATTTACACAATATGCACTTGATAGTTGATTTAAAGTAATGCTAAATACAAACATATAGTTACATAACTGCTTGAAATTAGTGTAGTGGGCCAATATGTATGGCAATGGTTCAGAAGAGCTGGAAAATCCTTTGGGAAACAGGTGCAGTTAAAAGTACAGATCTACGCTAGCCTGGAAGGGGACCAGGCAATTTCTGCAATCTGTACTCGTATGGAAGGGGGCCAGACGAATTCTGAATGCCTATCACATGCACCCACAATAAGCCATATCTTTGAGGCCTCTTGTTAATAAAAAGATATCGTCGCCAAAACATGGGTGTTAGAGCTTCATTGCATGCACGTGTAATCATAAGCTGAAATGAAATAGGGTAAGTTAGCTTAGAGGCACCTATATTTATTGTATACACACATAAGGTTTCCAAAGTCTCTAAAGGACTATAAACTCTGACATAATTGGTCTCTGGAAAGCCTGGGCATGCTTAGAATTGTGATTATATCTTCTTCTGCCTAACTGGATGAATACAATAATTTGCAATCAAAGGGGAATTGTATGGTATTTTTGGATAATACATTTATATATTGGACACAAAATCAATTTATTTTTTGAATGCAAAATAAATTTATATATTGGATGCTCTAAAAAACCGTAATAATTAAAGTTCATGACAGGTGAGTAGATGGAGACAGCTTCAGAAGCTTATTTCATTTTCATATACACTCCCAACATTCTTGAAACTGTTGAAAAAGATGGTTTCTGTGACGTTACGAGAACAGAATGCAAACTTGTTGTTGAAACTTGTTGCCAAAGTACAGATGATCAATATCTTCTTTTGTAAATCGAGTGAGTAAAATCGAGCACATCCTCAGTCAATGTCAACCAAAGATTTATCTTTTTAACACCATGAATCGAACCAATACATTTTCTGGTTGAATTAGAATTGGTTTTTAAACAGTCCTCCTCATCATTCTGTTCACATTTTCTTAGCTGGTTTCTGAGTCGCACTATAGAGGCTCGTAACTCTGTATCCCAGAAACTCAATGACTTAAGGGCTGCCCTTCAAGAACAGTGGGGTGCCATGCCTAAACAGACAATAAGCCAAGTTTTGAACAGCATGAGACGTCATTGTCAAGTTGCAATTGATGCTCAATGGCACATGGCTATTGAGTCATTGACATTTTGTTGGTGTATACCCACTACTGTTGTTGGTTTTTGTTTCAATAAATAGTTTGAGATAAGAAAATTGCATGCTTGTACTTAAATGCCCTACTTTCATGATATAATATCACTGTTGTGTGAACTTTTTACTTTTTCCATAAATGTCCAATTGAAAGCGCAATTATCCCTAACTTTTTAGTTATTAGGGTAGCACATCATTATTTACATGACAAGTGCATTATATCAAAAGGGAACATACAAAACACTATTTGTGGTTGAAAAA
The DNA here is from genome assembly GCA_034509105.1 of Microcambeva barbata. Classification (NCBI taxonomy): domain Eukaryota; kingdom Metazoa; phylum Chordata; class Actinopteri; order Siluriformes; family Trichomycteridae; genus Microcambeva; species Microcambeva barbata. The sequence goes on from JAYDZF010445291.1 coordinate 5,537, forward strand.
TCTGATGGAACTAGTGTTGCCTGATAGGTTAAATAAATGCTTAATAAGAGGGTAATACGCTTGGGTCTGCGTCAGGGTAAAATGAGTGTGTGAGTAAGTGTATGAGTGAGTAAGCGGTTGTTGCTGCCTGAAGCTTGGTCAACGTGTTGCGAGGGAAAATGTGAGTGCTCGGAATTCCCCCACGGCTTCGAGAACGAGAACTGTGGAACCGAACTACATGCACTGCGCAGAGAATCGCAACCGCACAGACAGGCACCACCTACAGCGGAATATAACGACAGGACAGTAGAGAAAGATGAGGACGTCTCAAAAAGCGGACAGCGGATCTTAGAGACATGGAAGAAGTGTCTCAAAACACGGGTGGATTCATTAAACTGGACACTGGAGATCTGTTAATGTGAGCATTGGACCGGTGATCGGTTTTCGATCGCACATTAAGGCGAATACGCGTGAGTATTTTCACCGTTAAGAGGTTGTGTGGTCATAAACAAAACAAATTATTTGTATCTAACACTACTTTTAGACACTTTTAATTGTTATATTGTTGTTTTTGTGAATGTCAAACTGTAACCAAACCAGAACTGAAACTATTATACTATAGTCGCCCACCATAAGTCAAGCCAACAGGAATACAAACATACATGCAGTATAGTTTCTATAATTCTTTTTTATTTATTGTTGTTGTTCTTGTAGAATTAAATAGGTTGTCTTGAAATGTGTCATGTGATCGCATTAAGTAGTAAAAGCTGCATCACTGCTTGTCCTCGTGTGAGAGCACGTCTAGTCACAAGAGCCCTTGGGCTACTTCTATTCAAAACTGTTTTGTTGAGTAGTACCAGCCTGATAGTGAAAGGCTATGGAGGACCAAAATGACACAAGTATAATTAACTAAAGAAATACATAAATAAATAATATATTTTTGTCATGAAAAATGGTACACTATGGTACACAATAAGTTCTTTTTTATACATTTACACATATCAACATTTATTTTGTTTTTTACATTTATTTGTAAATTTACACATATAATTAACAATTACGGGAGAAGAAGGAACATAGGTAAATTAATAAATGTAGAAACTTGAAAATATTTATATATACATGGAGAAGCAGAACTTACTAAATAAATAAATTAAAAAATACTAAAAAGCCCAAATAAATGTTCATTATTTCTTCATTTACTTTAATCCTGTATCCTAATTAGTGTCTGGGATGGGTGCTGGAGCCTATCCCAGTTCTTCAACAAAGAACCTGGAGGAAACTTACACGAACCCGGGGACACTGGGAGCAGATGCAAACTCCACAAAAATAGGACCTAGATGACCCCACATAGGGATCTAACCCAGGACCTTCTTGCTGTAGGGCAACAGTGGTACCCACTAAGCCACCATGCCAGCCCCCAAAAAAGAAAAACACATTTATTTGAAGTGTGCCCGTCTATACTTATATGAAATAGACACCATAATATACGTATCTTATATTATACTATATATAAGACTGGATAAATGAAACTTAAATATTTTGTACGGGAATACATTTTAAAACGGTAGGAGAAATCTGGGCTACAACAGGGATGTTTGGTAGGAGAAATCAACAGAACAACAAATGTGGACTTTGACTTGTCTTCAAGAAGTCACCCGCCAACTTCACATTGGCTCAGAGGAGACAGAGGGGGCAAACCTTGGATGTACACTCAAAGCTATTGAGAAGTTGATCAAATTCCTGCTTTATATTATTAGGACCGCCCACATAATTAACATTCACCTGAGAAGAAATACCATATATAAATCCCTTTGGAATTAAAATGGAGGGATTTAATAATTTTATTTACAGAACATACCTACAACATTTCATCATTTTTTATTGTGAAGCAGACAACATAACAGAAAACTTCAGTTTGGATAACTATTCACCTCCTGAAGTTAGTACTTTGTAGAGCCACCTTTTGCAGCAATTATAGCTGCAAGTCACAGCTGAGTCTCTGTGAGCTTGCCACTGGGATTTGTACCCAAGTCTGACCTCAGATTCTCAATTTGATTAAGGTCTGGTCTTTGACTAGGCCATTCCAATACATTGACATGTTTCCCCATAAACCATTTGAGTGTTGCTTTAGTAGCATGCTTTGGGTCATGGTCCTGTTGGAAGGTAAACCTGCGTCCCAATCTCATATCACTGACAGACTGAAACAGGTTTTGCTCAAGAATATCCCTGTATTTAGCACCATACATCTTTCCCTCGACCCAGTTTCCCCAGTCTCTGCTGCTTAAAAACAACCCCATTCACTGTGGGGATGGTGTTTTGGGGTGATGGGGTGTACGTTTTGCGCCTGACAACATTTTCTTTGGTGGCCGAAAAAACTATTTTTGTCTAATCTTAATGTGTGTCAGAATATACAGTGCATAACAGTTTGTTGTATTGGCAGCCAAATTTGAAACAACACAATATTAAGAAGGTGATCAAATTGTTATGCCTGATCTGTTCATTGCTTAATTTTACCATAAAACTCAAAAGTTGGCTCTCGTGTTCAACTGTACAGGATTAAACTTATTCATAGTTAATAAAACCAAATTTTTAAACCGTTTTCATGTATTTTTTTCCTCAGAGTTTTGCCGCTTAGTCTGTCTGCTTACTGTACAAATTTTTGTGAAATGTTTACATTTTTGTTCTACAGTACTGACCTTTGGGAACATACACACATTCCATTTCTGTCTGGGCACAGGAAGGAGAAAAAAAATTTTGCCTTTGATTTTGAGCTGACTCAGAACAGCCTTTCTTTTTGGAGTTCTCATGGTCCTCTCCCTTCTGTTCCCCCAACATCCCAATGGCCCTGATACCAGTAAATTTCAGCTCTTCTGAAACCAATCTGAGTTAAGAGTCGAAATATACCCTCTGAAAGGAATCCTTCAGTATATTTATCCTCTTGATCTTTTCGTGTTATTTTGTGCACTTTCAAAGTTGACCCTGTCCTTTTGAACTTTAGTACCAGAGGGTATTACTTGCAAAAGAGGAACCGATTGCCTTTGGTTAGATCAGATGCAGGATTTATAAAAACGTAAGCCATTTTTAGGAAAATAAAGATTAATAAAGATATATTAATAAAGAGAATAAAATCCTCTCATTTCAAACCTGCTACATATGACCATCATGTCATCTTTAATAAAGACTAAATGCAAAACTGAAGGATGTGAACACTTAACAGGATACCCTGACTCATCACACTCACTTCAAATGCTTGTTCTCATCATCATTGCCTAAACCCGATGGTTTGGAAATTGCACAAGATGTGATGTGATCTAATGGACTGGGTATTGATTTGCCAGTTCATTTGAAGATTCTTGTCTTTATATGGAATGGCCTCACAGAGGCATTGGCTCCGACCAGTACAGTAACATGATTCCTTCTCACAAACTAGCAACATTTATACACAGAGAACACTAAATGTTCATACATTCTAGATCTGCACTTTCAAAACATTTAAAAAAAATTTAAATTACAACTGACCCTCAACTTGTGAACGGTTTGACATACAGTGGGTAAAGAAAGTATTTAGACCTCTTTAAAATTGTTTCATTGCAGCTATTTTCTAAAATAAAAAAAGTTCATTTTATTTCTCATTAATGTTCACTCAACACCCCATTTTGACATAAAAAAACAGAAATGTACAAATTTATTAAACCAGCCAAACTGAGCAATCATGGGAGAAGCGCCTTGGTGAAAGAGGTAAAGAAGAACCCATAGATCACTGTAACTGAGCTCCAGACATGCAGTATGTAAGCGGTATGTGTGGAGAAAACCAGGCACTGTTCATCACCTGCCCACCTGCCCCATCAGTGAAACATAGTGGTGGCAGCATCATGCTATGGAGGTGTTTTTCAGGGACAGGACGACTGATGAATGAAGGAAAGATGAATGCGGCCAAGTACAGTTATATCCTGAAAGAAAAGCTCTTCCAGAGTGCTCTGGACCTCAGACTGGGCAGAAGGTTTACCTTCCAACAAGACAATGACCGTAAGCACACAGATAAAATATCAAGGAGTGGCTTTGAAAAAATCTATGTCCATTCTTGACTGGCTAAGCCAGAGCCCTGACCTAAACCCAATTGAGCATCTCTGAAGAGACCTGAAAATGGATGTCCACCAACGTTCACCATCCAACCTGATGAAACTGGAGAGGATCTGCAAGGAAGAATGGCTTTGAGGATCCCCAAATCCAGGTGTGAACTTGTCACATCATTCCCAAGATGATTTATGGCTGTACTAGCTCAAAAGGGTGATCTACTCGATACTGAGCAAAGGGTCTGAATACTTATGATATTTCAGTTTTTCTTATCTATTAATTTTGCAACCATTTCTACATTTCTGTTTTATGTCAAGATGGGGTCAAGATGGAGTGTACATTAATGAGAAATAAAATGAACTTTTTTGAGTTTAGCTAATTGCTCCAATGAAACAAAGAGGGAAAAATTAAAGGGGTCTGAAAACTTTCTGTACCCAGTGTAGGTATATTTTGTGTTATGAAATTAATGTTAAAACAAATTTTGGGTTACAAACCTTGAACACTTTGTACAGTGCCTTGCTGAAGTATTCAGCCTTTTTGACATTTTTGACACATTTGATATTTCTTTATTGTGAAGCAGACAACAAATAGGACAAAATAACAGAAAACTTCAGTGTGCATAACTTTTCACGTGCTTAAAGTCAGTACTTTGTGGCAATTACAGCTGCAAGTTGCTTTCGATAAGTCTCTATGAGCTGGCCACATTCCTCAAGGCAAAACTGCTACAGCTCTATTAAGTTACATGGTTTCGACGGGTGAATGGCTTCAAGTCTGACCACATATTCTCACTTGGATTAAGGTCTGGGCTTTGACTAAGCCTTTCCAATACATTTACACCTTTCCTGTTAAACCACTTGAGTGTTGCTTCAGAAGTATTCTTTGGGTCATTGTCCTGTTGGAAGGTCAACGTCCCAGTCTTAAATCACCTTCAGACTGAAACAGGTTCTTCTTCAGAATATTTCTGTATTTAGCACCATCCATCTTCCTCTTGACTTGGACCAGTTTCCCAGTCCCTGCTGCTGAAAAACATCCACACAGCATGATACTGCCACCACCATGTTTCACTGTGGGGATGGTGTTTTTTGGGATGATGAGATGTGTTGGTTTTGCAAAAGACATAGCAAGTACTATTTTGTCCATCATCCTCCATACTTTTGTCGAATCTCCAAATGACTTATGGCAAAGTCAAAATGACGTTTTCTATTTTTGTCTTTAAGTAAAGGCTTTTCTTCTGACCACTCTTCCATAAAGTCCAGCTCTATGGAGTGTACGGCTTATTGTGGACAAATGGACAGATAGAGTTTATAATGTTCCTTTATTTGCTTCAGCTGTGATGCCTACAAAATTTTCAAGGTCAGTTGCAAAATGGGAAATACTCGGGCTTACTTTAAAACTGAGAGAGCATATTTTGCTATACTGTGGTTTGGGTACATTTCCAAAAAGAAATTATTTGCCAAGAGAAAGTTATAGTTTTTCTAAAGAGTTGTAAACATATGGGACAGCTGCAAACTTGCCTGGGTATGGAAGAAAGCCCAACATTGTATTACCAATTTAAAAAGAAAAAATAAGCAAGACCCCAGTGTGAGTACAAAGCTGGTACAAGTATTTCAATTTCTGGTGATCAGTGGACTTTCCAATAATTTTAAGCACATCCTCAATTCAACCAAACCTTGACTGAGAAAAAAGACCCTGGAATGTTCATGAGTAGCCTTCTCAGTCACCAGATTTACATTCCATTAAAAAACTTTGGTGGGATTTAAAGAAGGCAGTTGCAGCCCGAAAGCCAGTGGCCTTTGTAGAAGAATGACAAATATTCTAATTGAGAGGTGTAAGAAGCATGTCAGAATGTACAGAAATAGCTTGTTGGAAGTTATAAAAAGTAAATTATTTTTCAGAACGTTTTGGGGGCTGCATAATAGTGCACATACACTGTTGTCAAAAATAATTCAAGTATGAATCAATAAATATTACTTACAAAAACTTTTTGAGTGGAATTTCAGAATGAACTATAATTCACTGAAATCTTTACAGGTTAACTTAATGTGACCTCTAAATTTGTATGCACATATACAAAAGTTTGAAACTCTTTACATCACTGAGGACTGCCTAGACAACTTGCAAGGGTGCATGGCCACACCACCAGACAGAGGAGTCAAAATCTTGCATGGGTCAGGGAGCATATATGCTGGGCAATGGACCAATAGGCCTCAGTGCTGTTCACTGATGAAAGTCGATTCACGCCGAACATAAACGATGGCCACCAATGAAGGAGAGTGTTTGTAACACTATCCTCTGAACCTCAAAGACCTTAAGGCGGCCCTTCAAGAAGAGTAAGATGCCATGTCTCAGCAGACAAGAAGTAGACTTTTGAACAGCATGAGACATTGTTGTCAAGCTGTAATTTATGTTCCAGGGCACATGACAAGTTATTAATGTAATGGTACCGACCAACGGGCCGTCGAACCGCAGTTCGGCTTCTAGTGTGGTTGGCATTAAAGAGCACCGCCCCCAAAGGGCCTGCAGCCCTAATTGAGCTGATTGCATGCACCTGGCTTTCCCCAATAAAGTTTGGCGCCCCCGCTTTGAACACACTTGAGTACATGCACGCTACCATTGAGTGGGTGTCCTGGTCGCTGTCTTCTTCTTCCGGGCCCAATGGGGTTCGGAAGCATACAATCGAAAGGTCAGAGGTCCGCGGCACCACTGGATGATTCTGCATATTGTCTCACCCCTTTTGTATTTCTTTGTTTGTGCCGTCGTAACAATTAAGAGATTTGGGTATACCCACTGTTGTTGGCTTTTGTTTCAATATTTTGTTTGAGATAAGGAAATCATCATTGCATGCTTCTAATTAAATGCCCTATTTTCATGATATACTATAACTGCAGCGTGAACTTTAGTTTTTTCATAAATTTCTAATAGCCAAATATCGCTAACGTTTTTGAGTAGTGTATTTTAGCTAATGAGGTTATTTGTCATTCATGCTAATGATATTTCTAACACATCACTATAATGTCTTTTGAAGTGCTGGGTTGGATATTTCTCATCTATGATCATTCCTTTTTTCACCCATGCTTACTGCACAGATGCTTCTGTCTGCTAACCAGAGCACAGCTGTTAAAAAACCTCACCCACATAGTCCAGTGATTTTTATGATGTTTTCACAGTTGAACGGAGACCATAAGTTATTTACTGATAGCATCCATATGCCATCAAAAAAATAAGTACAACGGGGCACATTCAGGAGGTTCCACACATCACTTAGCGTGCATTTATTCCCCTCTCGTTACACACACACTCCTCTGTGTTATAGCGCTCTGTACTGGTGTGGAGGGTTAATAATAATAACACAGATATCACAACTCCTCCCTTCTTATTCAAATAAAGGCTATCTTAACAACAGTAACCTTAAATGGATACATTAACAATTCCTATGTACATAAGTCTCAAGTAACACACTAAACAGACACAATAACAAAACTAACTTAGGCTATGGGGTAGACTGTCCATTCACCCACAGTGTGTCAAGGGATTATTCTGCCCTTTTCTTCAGACTACACTCTCTAACTACACACATGCAAAACATCAATTTAGAGAGTCGGTCTATCTGGTGGTTTGCAGTTCCGCTTGGGCAACCTGGTAGGATATTGGACCAGTCTGTGATGTAACAGTACCAGCCGTCCACTATTCCTTTCCCTTCTGGTAATCCCGAACGAGGACTGGGTCGCCGACACTTAACGCTCTAGCCTTGTGTGCTGACCTGTAGGTACACTGAGCCTCTCGTGCGTGACTTACCATTTCTGCCACACTCGGTTTTAGCAAGTCCAGGCAAGTGCGAAGCTTGCGGTATAGGAACAGCATTGGTGCGTGGGGCGTGTTCCTATATTGCAGCAGGAAAGCATCCAGTCTGTTGAGGTTCCCTTTGATGACCTCATGGACTGCTTAAAGGTTTGCATGAAATGTTTGGCCAATCCGTTCATTGCAGGGTGGAAAGGAGCTGAGCGCACGGTTGCTGGCCAGGGCAACAGGTGCAGAGGTATAAGACTTGGAGTTCTCTGAATGGATAGACAGGACACACACATTTTGCATTTCTCTTCCATCTGAGCATCAAGGCCAGGCCACCACACATAGCTCTGTGCCATCAACTTCATCTTAACTACTCCAAGGTGCCCCACATGTAGTTCTTCCAACACCTGAGTACGCAACTTGGGTGGAACGATTACCCTGTTCCCCCACATTACACAGCCTTGTAGTAAGTTCAATTCATTTCTTTGTACAAGATATGGCAAGACACTACTGTCCGACTCCTTGCTGGAGGGAAAACGGCCAGTAGATACCATCTCCATGACCTGGGACAGTGTGATGTCCGTTCTGGTTTCTCGCCTCACATCAGCACAACATATGGGCAGACAATCCAGATGCTTAATGAGAAAAAAATTATTGCCCCCTGCTTCTCCTTATGCAGTACGTGAAGTGTCAGACGGGACAAACCGTCCACATTACCATGATCAGCAGCAGGCTGCTAGTACGAGTGCCCACCGTTGTAGTCTTGCCGCCACCATTGAAGGGGTAGCTTTACTGGGATTCAGTATGGTTGTTAGCGGGTGATGATCCGTTAACAAGGTAAAATGGCAACCATACAGATACGAATGAAAATGCCTCACTCCAAAAATGATACCCAGTGCTTCTCGCTCTATTTGAGCATAGTTCCTCTCTGCTTTGCTCAATGTCTTTGAAGCGAACACTATGGGCCTCTCTTCGCCACACCGTAATTTTTGGAGGCAGCCGTGGCCTGGTGGTTAGAGAACTGGGCTTGTGATCAGAAGGTTGCCGGTTCGATTCCCAGAGCTGA
>JAYDZF010445690.1:0-14337 GCA_034509105.1 Microcambeva barbata
GTCAAACACATAAAACCTAAAATATTTGTCAGTCACGTGCCCAGCAACCAGCATAACAACAGTAAAGAACAGAAACTTAAGTAGCAAAGGGGAGGGCGTCAAGGGCGACCCTTGCAGCATTGGTATATTAATGGAGTCAGTTAAGGGTGAGGTCGGAAAACAGCTAGGTATATGGTAGGGTGTATTGTTTGTACTGTTCTCCCCAGAATTCTGTTTAAATAAATAACTTAATTGTTTAATCATTCTCTGTGTTAATCTCATTTATTTTGGAACCTTGGAACAGACTCCGCCTCGGAAGTGCACACAGAATGATGTAAAAGGCTGTATATGTAGAGTAAATGTAAATGCTATAGCAAAATAAAGGTTTTTGTTTGTTTATTTATTGACACAACACAGTTTTAATTGAAAAAAACAAGGTATTAGCAAAGTTGTACTTTTTGCTAGAAAAACTTTTTAATAAAAAGCATTTATGTTGACATACATTCATCTATTTTCTTTTTTAGTGGTATCAAAATTGGTATTGATTATCATGGAATTTTAGTAGTACTGGTACTGACTAATACATTTCTGGTATTGGGACATCCCTAATACTAAATTCTCTGGTCTTCAGCTTCAGATAGACTGAAATACAGTGGAAACCTTACACCCCACTGACGCCTGCTTTGTGAAAATAGTAATAGTGTTTACAGTGATGGGTGAATATATTAACGCCAATGGGCATAGTAATCTCAAAATGAGGTGTTTTTAGGTAAATTCAATTTAACATCATTCTGTTTGGGGACAATGGCTATATATTAAAGAACTGGCTTTTTAAACTGTATACAATGCCTTGCACAAGATTTCTAAAATAGGGCTCATATAGTTTTCTGTTTTATTTCTTTGGGACAAGACAGCGAAAGGACTGGACCACCAGGTGGAACTGAAAATAGCAAAACTAGGACTGGATGGCACTGAAGCCGGTGGGTTTGGGACCAAATACCCAGAAAGACTCAAGGCCGGAAAGCCGGAGGACTGGATCTTCGAGCAGGACCAAAGTCAGTGGAGCTAAACTAAGAATTTCAGACGGCGCCAAAGCAGGTTGACTTCAAAACGAGGCCAATAGACTTAGTACTGGACCTTTGGGCAGAACCAGAGCCAACGGAAACAGGGCCAGGACTACATATGGACATTGAGGCAAAAAAACCTGGGAACCAGAGCCAAAGGAAACCAAAACTGGGTCAGACTTGCAGGCACGGAATCAGTGCTGCAGGCGGAACCAGGGTCGACCAAGACAGGGTCAAACCACTAGATGGGACCGGAGCTAACCGAGGTTGGGTCAGGCCTCTGGACAGAACTGGAGTTCAATGTCTGGCTCCAGCATTCTGTTACAGGGGCAATCAGGGAAGGAACCCAGACTGTGCACAGAAACACACACACAAAGACGCAGAAGTAACAATAAACAGTGTTTAGTAACAAAAGGGGATGGAAAAACAGGGCAATAACAGGACAGTCCACGGATAAACAATGACACGGCTGAGAGAGGGCAGACACGGACAGGAGGCAGGTACGGTGAAGAGATAGAGGTGAACGGGAGCCAAGACAGAATCTTGATTGGGTGGAAAACACACAGGAACCGGAGGGTAGAAAGTAAAAGGATTTAGGCCATGTAGAGCTCACAGGTGAGTGGTGCGTGGAATCTGGATGCAGTGACAAGCAGGAAAACCTTGAACTGGCGGTGTGCAGGGGTGTGTGGTGAGCGGAAGAAGAATGCAACAATGAACAGGAAATGGAATCTTGACCAGGTGCATGCGGCAGTGAGTGGTGTGTGAATATGGATGCAGCAAGGTACAGGAATGGAATTTTGACCAGGGTGAGTGTGGAGGTGAGTGAACAAGTACAGGAACCTTGGCCGAGTGGCATGCGGAGGTGAGTGTTGAGATGATACCAGTTGTAGCAAAGAGCAGGAACAGGGTCTTGACCAGGTTACTTGCAGCGGTGAGTTGAGCTCTGACACTGGATAAATCGGAGAACAGGGGGAAATTCCACCATAAGAAAGCAGTGTGCAGCAACAAGCACAGAGTTCTTGCACCAGTGTTAATGTAAACATAAATTCCTCGTATTTTTTACGGACTGAGCTGTGTTCCTATCTGTGCGGAACAGTGCTAGCCCACCCAGCTTAATAGTGCTGTCTGGAATGTTGTCGCTGTATGGGAAATTTTAATGTATGTGTCTACTAATTATGTCATCCACTATATGGGAGAAGGTAGTTATTTTGTCCTGTCAGTACAGTTTTCTTTGAAGTTATTCACATATTTGATATGAATGGTTTTAAATACAGCACGTATGGTTTTAGTTACTCAGACAGATGATGTTAAAAAGACTATGATGTTCAACTTATAAATTCTAAATGTATGTGCAAGGCTATGAGTTCTGAGTTTATTGTGAGATGTGTTTCTCTAGGTTCTGAGAATTCCTCCACAGCACTAAGCCATGTTTCAGTAAAAACTAAAACACAACAGCCTCTGTACTCATGTTGAGTAGTTCACTGGAGTCTAATGTAGTCCAGTTTATTCTCCAGAGAGCATCAATTTGCAAGGAATAGCAATGGTAGAGCCAGCCAGAAGGGTTAACATTTATACTAGCATGGACAATGGCCCACTTTCCATGCTTCTGCTTTCTCAAGGTCAATCCAAGGCTAATGTTCCTGTGTCTCAGCTGCATCTTATATCCTGGACTCACTTATCTCACTCCTAGATTCCCATTTTGTTTCTATGGTTTTCATTGTGTAACCGCCTTGCCATATCATCTTTGTAAACCTGTGTGTTCCTGTCCTGTGATATTTGCACTTTGCCCTAATCTACTTACTTCCATTAAAAGTGCTACAATAAGTAAGAGAAAACTTCTCAAGTGTGATAGACAACATTAGAGCTTTCTAAACTTTGGTGTCTATGCGTGCTAAGAAAGTTGTCATTGCTTAGAAACTCTAGCACTTAGAAACACTTCACGAGTGACTGACACTATTGGGGTTTCACACACTTTTCTTGTCTAACACTACTACCCCAAGTAGCTAACTTGGTAACTACTCCTCTAGTGAGGGTAAACAAGAATAGTTTCCCTGGTGGAGAATAGGGTTAAGTAGTTTGGGCAATATCATTTTGGTATTGAGGTTAACTGATTCCTTGTTACTGTGACATAATTACGTGGTCAGTAGTGCTTACCTTAAGTTGGTTAAAACAGTGAAGGACACTTTGATTGATATACTGGTCTATTGTATCTCTAGGCTTTTTAGCGCATTTTCTAACAGTGAAAAAAAGGAGCTATTGTACTCGGTATGTCCGTATATGTAAGTTGATGGACACCTTTCTTGGCCACTACACGTTAATAAGAGCAGATTAATATAAAATTGGAGCAGATTAATATAAAATGCACAAGCTACAAAAGAAGGGATGTGGCATTTAAAAGGAAAATTTAGGGATTAGAGCATTCTCTTTCGAGATGATGTCTGGAAAAGATGTACAGCAGTGGAACACCTACGCACCATGGAGAGGTGCGTAACAAAGGGAACAAAGGGTGAACAAAGGGTGAAAGCAAAATCACATTTCCACTCGTCTTCAATTCTTTCTGAACCATTGTATACTAGTCAAGGATCTGGGAAAAAATTGCCTTTAAACTTGTTTTGAACTGAATTTAGATGCCTTTCAAGATGTTGACATTTATTTGAAATCCATTGAATTATAGCTAAAAAAAATTCCTGCATGCCACGGTAGATGAAAGGTGTACCCAATTAAAGAACTTCAAACCGAGAAGTATTATCAAATGTCAACCTGACAAAATACATGAAAATTACCACTTGCTTCCTCAAGCCCTAGTCAAAGAATTATCCAATCACTTGTTTCAGACAGGATTTACTACAACTACGACTATTAGTGAAACAAATTAGTCAGGAAACCCCCAAGCAATAATATTGTCGTATGCGCCAAGCATACTTCTGCACTCTAAACCGCATTGGCATGGAGGAGGAATTACATTTCCAATCTTTATTCGTTCTAAACCTCCACCCAAATACGAGTAATTACTTGAATTGCAGCTTGCCCACGGACTATGACTATAGAGAATTGTGTGATTTGGCCCAGGATTCACAAAAACTTTGCATAACTCAAGCTACAGGCCAGATTCTCCCAGCATCCTGAGACCGGAAATTGGACCTTTTCCCCTAATTAGGAAAGTACTCATAACCCCACAGTTGGGCTACAAAAACCTAAGCCATCACGATCCAGACAAAATGATCGAGGTCCTAAAGGCACAAGAACATTTTGGTATGATCCTAGCGTAAGCGTCCAAATCATGATGTAGGTCAGGGTCCTTTAGGGTATTACCCGGATGACTCATCTGATGAAAATCACAGACCTGGCTGGTATGCCAACGGGTACTCCAAAGTGGAGCACAACCGAGGTCCAGTGACCAAGAGAATTTTCCCTAAACCAGCACAAATTTCGTATGTTTAAAACAAATAGAGATGACTTGCAGGGCATCAAACAGGTTATTTATAACAGGTGTAAAATGGCTACAAGAATGTCAGTCTTTTCATTATTTCTTCGGTAACACCCCAAGTTGGGGACAAACTACATCCAGGTCAAGCTTAGAAAACAATAGAATATTGTCAGCCATGCTCAGTAAGAGACAAACAGTGATCATTTCATGCTACTTTAGTGAGCCGAGCTGACCTCCAGATTATGGCTGGCAAGAACTCTTTCTATGTTTCACATAAAGCTATTCTTGATACAACATCAGACAACACGCTCATGACAGCTACCCTCATGTCAGGTGGAAGCAGCGGCTCATCAACATAACGAGAGCTGAAGTTTTTCTCCTGCCCTATTGACACCCTGCCATTTGCAGACACCTACCAAAGGCTAGAGTCAATGGTATTTATCAATTTTACTTTGGATGGAGTGGATACACCCAATGTATGTGTCATCTTTAGACAACATTCCGCTACTAATTGGGAAACATATCTTGGGTCACTTTGAATTCCTAGACTGTAAATTCCAAATGAAATAGCCATGAGTCCTTGAACCCCTGCTTCTTACTCAAACTCTACATGTGAAAATTATTTATCATTTAGGCAAGGCTATAGCTAAGGTCCCGGAGGATTCCTGTAAAGATTCCCACCAAACAGACAAAGCTAGCATAGACATTATCGATTGCACCTGCACACGTGCAACAGAAACAGACAAGTGTGAGATCCACCTTACTAGGAACAGGTGCTTCTCTGGAACAACGGCAGGACCTTTGTTTTTTTTTTTACCAGTTTGATGAACGACACAAAATAGTGGCTTGAAAATTGGCTTGTAAACCTTGCTTCCATCGCAAAGGTCCTGTAAACAAAACTGACTAATTCGAGATGTTTAAGACTCAAGTGAGACAAAGTGTTGAACAGCCGCATCCAGTGAAGTTTTGAAAAAGCAATTGTTTGCTGTCTGCCATTTTCAGTTGCCACTAATCACAGTTGTGCAACCTGTCAGTGCCAAAATACTCAAACTGTTGTGTTTGTCCCTTTCCCGCTCTTTCTATTTGTTCATAATGTGTCTCTTCGAGTTTTTAAGTGTTCTGAAACCGCTAAAACATACGTTTAGGGCTGACGGCAAATAATCGATTAATTGTTGGTCGACCCAAAAAATTACTAGTCGACCAAATTCCATTGGTCAATTGGTCGCAGGGAAAAAAAGCTGCGTCTCGTCAAAGGGCTTCTGGGACTTTTAATTTCAACGGCGTGACAAAAGAAGACGTGACACGAATTTACCGTTGGTGATTTGTTTGACAAGGACAGAAGGCATTCTGGCCATGTCTGGAAGCTCTAAAATATGGGATTTTGAAAAGGATAAAGATGACCCAAAGAGGGTTACTTGCCGAATTTGCAGGAAAACATTCGCCTATCATTCGTCCACCACGAACATGCTTTACCACCTCAAAAATGTAAGTATCTTACTAGCCTAGCTACCCTATGCCGATCTGAAGTTTGAATGCAATAAATAATTAAGAACATTTTGTTTTGTCGCTAGTATTGGTAAGGCTAATTTATCCAGCTCACTGTTTTACTTATTATTTAAATCTCTCTTCAGGTGCATCCACTTTATTGCGATCTAGCCCCCTCCACCTCCACTGCATCCTCATCATCATCCTCCTCATCATTAACGCAGCAGAAGCTTGTAATGAAAGCCCCCCTGTCTGAAAAAAGGAAGAGAGACATAACTGACAAAATAGCTGACTTCATAGTGCTGGACATGCGATCTGTGAATATCGTCAGTGGTGAGGGATTTAAAAATCTAATTGAATGCCTCGAGCCCAGATACAGCCTGCCAAGACGTGAAACAGTGATGCACGCGATTAAGAGCAAATACAGCACAACAAAACAAACACTTCATGGCAAGATCGAAAACTTTAAAGCACTTAGCTTCACAACGGATATATGGACATCTAACCAGATGGAAAGTTACATGACGGTCACAGTGCATTTTATTTCTGATAACTGGCGACTGCGTTCATTCGTGCTGGAAACTAAAGAGTTGGGAGTGAGCCACACAGCTGCTAACATAGCAGAGAGACTCAGCGAAGTAATGGCAGAGTTTAGATTCCCCGCGGAAAAAAGGGTCGCTCTTGTACACGACAATGCCGCGAACATGGTGCTGTGCGCCAATCAGTTATCTCGTAACCTGTCCTGGGGTAACGTCCAAGGAGTTCGTTGCGCAGGGCACACTTTGCAGCTGTGCATCAATGCGGCTCTTAAAAAATATCCTATTTGCCGTGTCATAGCAGGTGCCAGACGTCTTGTTGGACATTTTAAGAAAAGTGCCAAGGCTACAGCGGCTCTCAGTGAAAAACAAAGACAACAGAACGTCGATGAACACAAACTCATCCAAGATGTCTCCACGAGATGGAACTCCACTCACTGCATGTTGGAGTGCCTTCTGGAACAGAGGTGGCCGGTCACCGCTGTACCTTCCGACCCCGTTACCACACACAGATCTGACCGCGATTTGGATCTCACCACGGTCCAATGGAGGATAGCAGAAGACATAGTGTCGTTGCTGAAGCCGATGGTCACACTTACCGAGTTGCATGTTAATGCATCTCTCTCTTCCACGCTGCCCATGCTCATAAACATGAAAAGACGTCACCTGTTGCTGCGCGAGGATGACAGTCCGGCCGTGACAACACTGAAGAAAACACTTAGTGAGGAAATTGACAAGAGGTGGGAGCTAAAAGAGGAGCTGCAGTCCAGCATATACATCAAAGCTGCTGTCTTGGACCCACGCTTTAAAAGCCTATCGTTCATGGAGGAAGAGAAACGTGACCAGGCATATGCTGCGGTGTTGGATTTGGCTGAGAGTCTATCTCCAGCAGAAGAGCCTGTCCAGAGACAGCACACCAGTGGGGACGACAACGAACCCGGGCCTGTACCACAGAAGAAAACGAAAAAGAATGAAAAGCAGGACGAAATATCCATGCTAATGGGTACAGATGAGGGGCAGCAGACAGAAGAACAGAACAGTGAAATGAAACGGTACTTGGAGGATAAAACAAAAGTTGAGTCGGGACCGCTAGCATGGTGGCAAAAAACGAGGAGCGCTACCCGAAGCTGGCCAGAGCAGCCATGCATATTCACACCATCCCATCCACGTCCACACCATCGGAGCGCATCTTCTCTAAGGCCGGCTTCATTGTGAGCAAGACGCGGAGTTCACTTCTCCCTGACAATGTGGACAATTTGGTCTTCCTTTCTCACAATTTGAGAAAACTCAGAGCTGAGGACAAATCACTGTGAGCTTCAGTTTTTATTTTATTTTATGCAAGGCTACCTCGTCGGTCTGTTAATCTGCACTGTTTCAAATTAGGCTAGGCCTATTTATTCGTTTAGTTTTATTTATGTTTGCCTATTTTATATTCATTGAGTTTTTGTTTTATCAGGGTTGCCCCTTAGTCTGTTTGTTTATTAGCACTAAAAGTTTCAAGTGTTTCTTTTTCGCCGATTGCCGGTTGTTAATTTTTAAAATTAAGGCCTAGGCCTACTTAAAACATTTATCTTTGGAATCTTACAGCAATCATATTTTTTTCGTTATGTACATTTCTAAAAGAAGCAAAAATTTTATTTGATTTAATAAAATTTTATTAGTTTAAGGCTGTATTTTTTTTTGCATCATCTTACTACTTGTGTCCGTCTGTCTTTCTGATTATTTTTGTAACACATTAAGAATTTCAAAATATATATATATGGTCGACCAACAAAATCCTTGGTCGTGGAAAGCCCTACATACGTTAGATTTAAATTTTGATTTTATTTTATTCATATCTTATGGTATGAACATGGATGACATGGTTGTTTTACCACAAAATGACCTGATTTCGGATCATGCTCTTCTAATGTGTGAAGTGTCTTTGTCTAGTAAAATACAGCATGTGTGTCATTTTAAGTAGAAACGTACTATTATGTCTGCAACTGCAGTAGCATTCCTAAACAACTTACCAGAATTACCAATAGCTAGACTACTGTTAGAACCTAAAGACCTTGATCAGGCAACTCAAGACTTGGAGTCTGTATTCCGCACAACCTTAGATAGAGTAGCTCCAGTTTAAGCTAAACTGATTAGGCGGAAAAAGCTTGCTCCATAGTATAATGAGCAGACACGCAAACTAAAACGAGCAGCATGAAAATTAGAACGCAAGTGATGGCACAGTAAGCTGGAAGTGTATAAGATTGTGTGAAAAGATTCACTAACTTGGTATAAATATGCACTTTTGAAATCAACAACATTATATTTTTCTTCCTTAATAGAGAGCAATATAAATAATCCTAGATTCCGTTTTCAGTGTATAAACTAACCAAAAATGCAAGAGAAACGGAAACTAATATACCACCCGAATGTACCAGCGATGAGTACAATTCTTTAATGACAAGATTGAAAACATACCATTTCAGTCAGTGTTTCAATGTTGATTATCAATTTAGTTTGAGCTGCATAAGGGATAACTATGACTTTTTAAACAAGGTAATGCAACTAAATTCTTTTGATACAATTTCCCAAGATGATTTATCCGCTCTAATTAGATAATCAAAATAATCATCATGTTTACTTGACCCATTTCCTCATTTATTTAAAGATTTACTTCCAGACATTATAGAGCCTTTACTTACTTAAATGCATCACTTTGCTTTGCTTATGTACCCAAATTGTTCAAATGTGCTGTTATTAAACCTTTGATTAAAAAACTAATCTTGATCCACACATTCTGTCTAATTATAGACCAATTTCAAACCTTTCATTTGTCTCCAAGATTCTGAAAAAGTAGTTTCCAAACAGCTTTATATTTATATACATAAAAACAGTATTCATGAAAAATTTCAGTCAGGATTTAGACCCAACCACAGTACTGAAACAGCTCTAATAAAGGCTGTAAATGATCTACTAATGTCCACTGATGACGGGTGTGTTTCTTTTCTTGTTTTTCGAGATCTTAGTGCAGCGTTTGACACTGTTGATCATAACATTTTACTTGATACACTAGAAAATATAGTAGGTCTTAAAGCACTTCCTCTTTCTTGGTTCATTTATTATTTAACGGACCACTCTCAATTTGTCCATGTTAATAATAAATGCTCAGAAACTACAAATGTGAATTATGGTGTTCCACCGGGGTCAGTTCTGGGACCTGTTTTATTTACACTTCATGAGCTTCCTTTAGAAGACATTATTCGTAAACACGGCATTAATTGTCACTGTTATGCAGACAACACACAGCTGTATATCTCAGCCAAACCTAACAACACAAACACAATGAAGCTTGAAGATTGAGTAAACGATATAAAAACCTAGAATGAAAAAGTTTGATTATATTACTCCTGTTCTATCATCGCTACACTGGCTACCTGTTAAATTTCGCATTATAAAACACTTTTGCTAACCTATAAAGTGCTAAATGGTCTTGATCATCAGTATCTGAGTGAGCTTATTGAGCACTACAATCCAGCACACTCACTTCGTTCACAAGATGCAGGGCTACTTATAGTTCCTAGAATCAAATAGATCATTTCAGGTGGAAGAGCATTTTCTTACAAAGCTCCCTAACTTAATAACCTTTCACCCTCTGTTCGAAGATCTGTCACAGTCTCAATGTTTAAGTCTAGGATAAAAACATATTTATTTACTCAGGCTTTTGATTAGACCTTCAAACTAGGGGTGCATGGCTCCGGTCCTGGTTTCTAGGGTCTGGACGGTTTGATGCTCCCATGTTTGTTGGATTCTTGTTTGCTTCTGGTTGCCTCTGATTTTACCTCCAGGGCTGGGGCTGTCCACCCAAATATAGACAAAGGAGCAGAGCTTGGAAGGTCTTGGTCATAGAAACTTGGTGATTGGGAATATTGTGTTGCCGTAGCTCTGTTTCTCCTGTCTGATCACTCTGGTTTGATGACAGTAGGTGAGGTGCGTGCTGATGTCCTGCGAAAGCCTTCATGACTTTGTTACCTGCTTGCTCTCCCTTTTAGTTATGCTGTAACAGTTAGGGCGCCAGAGTCGACAGCTTCTCTCTACTCTCTGTTTACGCTTAGATATTTCACTTTTTAACTACATCTTCTGCTGTTTCACTCCAAGGTGATATTTCTGATGGAAGACTGTTCACCTCCCGAGCCTGCACATTGCGATTAACATGCCTACAACTGCTGCTCCTGACAGATGAGATGGGGCCAGGCGTGCTGCTCAAAGAACTTCCGAAACTCAGAACGGAATTTCAGAAACTGGACTGATTAATTAGGAGCTCCTATATATCCAGTTTTTGCAAGTTATAACTGGTCTTATGTAATTTTTGTTGGTGTTAAACTAGAAATCTTGGTGTGTATAATATTCCCCAGTCCACTCGTGAAGGATGGGTCCCTGCTGAGTCTGGTTTCACTAAGGGTAATTTTAGGGAGTTTTTTCCTTGCCACAATCGCCTTTGGCTTGCTCAACAAGGGTTTTTTGGTTTTTGGTCTTGTGGTCCTAAACTCTGTAAAGCTGCTTTGTGACAATGTCTATTGTAAAAAGTGCTATAGAAATAAATTGACTTGACTTCACTTGAATGGTACCTATGTTGTTACTCAACTCCATATTCTTCACTACGTGTCTTTATTGCTTGTTCATGTGACCCTCTACTGCCTCATAGGGAATCTATTACTGATTGTAAAGCTCATACTGACTCATAAGGAGTCTATTACTGATTTTGATTTGTAGTCTAAAAATTGTCGGACTTGCAACCCATGTTTTTCCAACAAATAGCACAGTTACAAAGGCAGGAGGTAAATGGCATTTGGCATTGCCTTATGAATGATACTCCCATTTTTGCCTCAAATTAGGCAAGTTCCTGGTATTTACAGAATGATGTATGCTCACACTCAATGTATGGTAGGGTAGGGTGTAGGGTGGCACCAATGTAGGGTGGCACCAATTATTGGATTCACATTCCTATTACTTCAAAATAAGTTTTATCAAGAGTTCTCTCTACTCAACGATCAATACCAGACTTTCTACTTTACACCGATAGGATAACACAAGTTTAACATTCTTTTACTCACCGATTTATGACCACAATGGTCAAGGGTCAACAGACCATCCTCTTAACACAGATCTCTGGACACTCAGAGGCTTGTTGTGGAAGGCTCCCAGTCATTTTCTGCTTTGGAAAGGAATGAATTATCACCTCAAATGCATTAAAGAAAATCTGGACATAAATCCTAAACTATGCATTAACTGATAACATTTTATGATACCTATTCCAGACATGTCATAGGCCAAAATACTAGCTACAGTCTGTACACACCTAGCGAAGACATTTGACCACTGTCATTCAAGATTCAAGAGTTTTATTGTCATATGCACAGCAGAAACAGGCGGTTACACTGTACAATGAAATTATTACTTTGCTGTTCCTCCATTCACCAATGTAGTAGAAAAAATTAAAGTAAAAATATACAAGTATATAAAGTTAAGATAATTAAAAACATAAAAAAATTAAAGTCGCGTGTGCAAATAGCAGATGTAAACATTATTCAGACAGTGGCAGTACTGTGTGCGTAAGGTGCAAAGTCAGACAAATTTACTCTCAGTTCAAATATGTAGAGTAGGTGAGGTAGTGCGTGAGGAGCCTGGTGGCCTGTGAATAGAAGCTGTTTGTCAGTCTAGTAGTCATGGACACTCCTGTAATGTCTGCCTGAAGGTAGGAGTGTGAAGAGTGTGTGATGGGGGTGTGAACTGTCCATGATTATGTTGTGGGCCCTCCAGATGACCCTGGTCTGATAAATGTCCTGTAGTGAGTGAAAGGCTGCTCCTGAAATGGACTGTGCAGTTTTTTATCACATGCTGGAGAGCCTTTCTGTCCTGAGCAGTGCAGTTTTCCTACCAGACGATGATGGAGCTGGTAACGACACTCTCGATCGTACTCCAAAGAAGGTGCTGATAATTTTGGCTGGCAGGCCAAATTTTCTCAGCCTTCTCAGACAGTACAGTTGCTGCTGGGACTTCCTGATGATGAGGTGTGTGTTTTGAAACCAGGTGAGATCCCCACTGATGTGAACACCTAGGAATTTGAAGGTTTTCACCCTCTCCACTTCAGTCTCACCTATGAACAGGGGTGTGTGCAGCTCCCGCTTCCTCCTTGAATCATTTCCTTGGTCTTGTCTGCATTCAAGGAAAGATTGTTCTCATGAAACCAGGCCACCAGCTCAGGCACCTCTTTCCTGTACGCTGTCTTTTCCCCACCAGTGATCAGTCCAATGACTGTAGCATCATCAGCCAATTTGATGATGCTGGTTTGTTCTGGGAGGCCACACAGTCATACGTGAAGAGCGTGTACAGAAGGGGGCTCAGCACACAGCTTTGGGGACTCCTGTGCTCACTGTTCTTGTGCTGGATTTGTGGCTGCCAACTCTGACTGACTGGGGTCTGTCTGTTAGAAAGTTCAGTACCCAGTTGCAGAGGGCGGGTGTCAATCCAAGGGTGAGGAGCTTTTCAGAGAGTGTGTGTGGGATGACAGTGTTGAATGCTGAACTGTAATCAATAAACAGCATTCTTACATATGTGTCCTTTCCATCCAGGTGTGTGAGGGTTGTGTGAAGGGCAGTGTTGATTGCATCATCTGTGGACAATCCCGTTACAGTGAGTGATGAGTTCTGTGTGCTCTCCGTGGCAGCAATGACTTTCAGCTGGCCAGGGTTGAGGACCTCAAAGCGAGAATAGAACTCATTCAGCTCATCAGGTAGTGTGTAGTGGCTGGCTGTGAGCACCCTGCTTGTTTCCTGAGAGTTGGTGATGTGCTGCAATCCTTGCCACATGCACCGGGAGTCAGCTGTGGTGTAGTAGCCCTCCAGCTTCAGCCTGTACTGTGTCTTGGCATCTCTGATAGATCTACATAAGTCATATCTGGACCTTTTGTTGTCATCAGCGTTACCAGAGAGAAATGCAGTCTGACGAGCATGTAGCATGGACCAAATTTCACCATTTACCCATGGTTTTTGGTTGGGGTACTATATGCAGCACTTTGAAGGGACAAAAGTTTCAATGCAGCTACTGATGTAGCCAGTTACCCCTGAAGCATAGTCCTCTAGATCAGGGATTCTTAACCCATGGGCCGCGGCCCAATGGTGGGCCGCGAGCGCCACCTTGAGGGCCTCAAAAGAACAACAGTTTTTACCTTTGGGCCGTGAGGGCCGTGGCACCACGTTGATTTTTCATAAGGTGCAATACACTAGTGCGTCACTCAGATGTTTAACAACTTATTTAAAACGTAGAATAAGAAGTTTCCACTGACAGCACTTTAAAGTTGCAATGGAGCAAACTGGACCTGGGTTCCTTCTGGATTTCTGTCTCTAAGGAGTACCCATGTCCTTTCACAACTACATACCTGTGTGAGTCAGGATTCTCCATTGTGGCCACAACCAAGACCAAAGCCAGAAACAGACTCAAAGCAACACTGGAGGCTACTCTAAGAGTGAGCCTTTCCCCTATTCCTCCCAGACTGGATCTGATCATGTCTGAGAAGCAGGCCCAAGTGTCTCATTAAGAAGTTAACAGAAAATGAAACTTGAAACTTGTCAAAATGCTGTTGTTCATTTGTCACTAATCTGCATAGCAGCTTCTGGTTCTACCATTTAGCCTTTCAAAAGTTCAAAAGACTGCAGATACAGCTATATTTTCATTTGCATTTTATGAAGTTTATTTTTATAGTTTATACAATTTTTTGAGTATATTTTTTTTAAACTTTAAAATAGTCAAAAAGCTGTTGATGTTACTGTTATTCTTTGTCACTAATATGAGGAGCAGCTTCTGGTTCTAC
>JAYDZF010445792.1:0-14315 GCA_034509105.1 Microcambeva barbata
GGTAAGATTTACGAGACTGGTAACACTCTGCTCCTGGAACAGTTGGAATTGGAAAACTGGGTGGGCCAAAGTTATAAGGGAGTTTGCAAGGTGCGGAGGGAGTTTGCAAGGAGCACCTACCTATTCTAAATAAACCTTTTGAATTTCCTGTTTCCTGATCATTCTGTTAACAAACAAAAGATTCATCTTTAACAAAGAGCATTTTCTTACAAAGCTCACCAACTTTGGAATAACCTTCCAGTCTCTGTTAGGGGTCCTGTCTCAATGTTTAAAGTCTAGGTTAAAAACATATTTATTCACTCAGGCTTTTGATTAAGCCTGCAAACTAGGGGTGTGTGGCTCCGGTCCTGGTGTCGGGGATCTGGACGGTCTGATGTTCTCATTTTTGTCGGATTCTTGCTGCTACATGTTTGCTTCTGGCTGCTTCTGATTTTACCTTCAGGGCTGGGGCCAAATATATACAAATGAGCAGAGCTTGGAGGTTCTTGGTCATAGAAACTTGTGGTGATCAGGGATGTTGGGTGTCGCTCTGTTTCTCCTGTCTGATCACTCTGGTTTGATGACAGCAGGTGGGGTGGGCGCTCATGTCCTGTGAAAGCCTTCATGACTTTGTTACCTGCTTGCTCTCCCTTTTAGTTATGCTGTAATAGCAAGGTGGCACCGGAGTCGAAAGCTTCTCTCTGCTCTGTTTACACTTGGAAATTTCACATTTTAACTACATTTTCTGCTGTTTCACTTCAAGGTGATACTTATGATGGAAGACTGTACACCTCCCAAACCTGCACATCCAGACTGACATGCCAACAACTGATGCTCCTGATAGAGGAGACGGGGCCAGGCATGTTGCTCAAAGAACTTCTGAAACCCACAACGGACTGTTTAAGAAAACATTTTTTCTTATCAATAAATGAATGTTATATATTGTGTGAGATTCAATTCTTCTTTTAGTCATAGTCAAAGTTATTTTTTTGGGCATATGTTACATAGACAAGGTACCTGATGGTCCGGTCCCTGCATTACGGAGAGCCATCAGGTACATTTTTAGATTAGGTTTTTAATTTTTATATTGTATTATGTTGTGTATTATTTTACATGTTTTGCTATGTAGTAATACAGTCCAGTGTTATGGAGTCTAATGGTATTTTCTGTTTATGTTATGGAGTCAGATCATGGTTATTTCTGTATGTTTAGCAAACAAGATTATTCAATGAAGCGTGAATTTGTGAGTCAGTGTCCTAAAGTACACTGAAGGGGGGACTGTTACGGATTAATGTTGAATAATTAAACTGGAGAAAGTGTCTTGGTTTAACAAGTCTACCCAGCAACATACACCGTCATCGGTTTCAGCCAATCAGCTAGATATATGTGATCAAGAGGGAGTGTCTAGCTTTTACTAAAAGTTGAACTCAATAAAAACTCTGTGTTTCTTTGTCTCGGGAGACTTAAACTGATCCTGAATCAGCTTGCTTTTACCAATAACTTTTGATACGTCATCTTTTAATAAATGATTGATAACTTGTTGAATTTTGAATTCTTTCCAAACGAATACGCAACATGGAACTTGGCAAATAACCATGGGTCCCCATTAAGGGATCCTATGGGCTTCCCTATCTTCTGGGGTCACTCAGCCTCTGCGATGCCTCACGTTGAGACACACCGCATGAGGCACATACACATTTTTTGGTGGAAATAGGCTTTACCTTTAGACCCCAGTTTCCTTCTTAGAGGAACTGGGCAGATGGCCTTGGTACCTCAAGAGCTGTCCCCTTTGAGGGTAAGAACTGTCATGATACCAACCATGCCGTCGAACCGCAGGCTTCCCAGCATGGTTGGCATTAAAGATTACCTTTGCCTAAGGGCTTAAGTGGTGAGTGCTCAAACCTGGCATTCCCCAATAAAGCTGGATGCAGTGCCGCCGCTTTACATGCACTTCCGATCAAGAATACCACTCGCTTCTGCCAAATAAAAAGAGTATATGTGAACCAACTGTGAACGGGAGTAACAGAAAACTATGGAACACTTTGTTCATTGTTCATGGTTCTGGATAACAATAAGTGTTGGGGGGGTTTAACTCCCTGATATGAATGAAGGTCGTACTATGCAGGTGTACATCAGTGAGTTACATGAGCCCTAGAGGTGGAATGACTAATTGCAGTTGCTGGGTAAGATTTACGAGACTGGTAACACTCCTGGAACAGTTGGAATTGGAAACTGAGTGGGGCAAAGTTATAAAAACACTGCGCTGACCCTGTTCGGGGTCTGTGATTCTTCGTCCTCTTTGGAGTTGATAACAGAACGCTGCAGCTAAGAGTTTGGAAGGAGCACCTACCTATTCTAAATAAACCATTGAATTACTTAATAGTGTATCCTGATAATTCAGTTTACAAATAAAATATTCATCTTTGACACTTCCTGCAGCGATCCAGCTGACTTTTTAGTTTTTCCTTTTAATTATTTTAATAATTTATAACCACTGTTTTTATTTCATTATGTTCAGATAAACTGGTGATGTTTCTGCATGTGTCTCACCTTATTTCCTTTTCTTTTTTAAAATGGTCGGAATCATAACACACACACACAGAATACATTTTTAGATTTGGAAAAACAGTTTTCAGTGCTCATATTGAGTATTTTTTTCAGTGACATTTTACATAATCATTTTACATAATATGTAAACAATATAATTAAATCCTGCATCCCCGTCGACCTGTGAAATTATATCTTTAATGAAACTGGTCCATCAAATGATATCTTATAAAAAACCGATCCATGGTAGAAAAATGGTTGTGAACAGGAACACTAGGACACTTCTTGAAATCTGGCTTTGCCTTTTATTGTTATTTCTTATAAATAAGTACACTATATACTACACTTTATCATCAATAATAGCTAATACCCATTAGTGACCAGTATAAAATGCCTTTAAGGAATGATTTTTAAGGACATTTATGCTTATTTCAATTCAGATGTGCACATATTGTAGTGGTATGCCTATGTCTTGGTTACTTGTATTGACACCTTAAATGTGCATACATTTAGATAAATAAATAATACAGTTCACATATTTCATAAAATAAGCATTCAATAAAGCTTTGTTTTGAAAATGGGTTCAGAATTAAGACCCATTGATACAGAATGCAGGCATTTCATTGCATTCCTTTATGACTTTGATTAAAGTATTAATCAAATGATGAGTATGATTGTGGACATAATCTCAGCAAAGGTCATTTTCTTGATTGACATCTGGTCTTTAATCAGAAGATTATGATGCACAACCCTTGTATTTAATTCAGAAACAAGGTAGACAAACAAATAAAGCTGATTGACTTAGGTGAATAGATATAATACTGGCCAGATTGTTTAATGGTACCGACCACTCAGTCGAACCGCAGTTCGGCTTCCGGCGTGGTTGGCGTTACAGATCACCTCCCCTGAAGGGCTTATGTGGTGTGCAGCCTTAATTGGGCTGAGTGCATGCACCCGGCGTTCCCCTATAAAGCCGGGTGCAGCACTCAGTTCGGGGCCTCCACATTGAATGAATGCACGTATGCCGAGCGCATGCACGCTTCCACCGGTCGTTGTGCAGCGTAGGGATAGACTGGTATCCCCCGGGCCCAACGGCATCCAAGTGGCTAGGTAATTATGCACCTATTGTCACAAATCCTGCCTGTTTTACCCACCATGCCCACCTCTCTCACCAGCAGCAGTGGGTGCAGGGAAGGGTGATTGGTGGAGTCTAACATTGGAAGCCATTGTGGTTTCTTCCCGTTTCTTGGTCATTATTCTGTCTGTAAGTAATTTGTGCTTGTTCCTTGTCGTGTTTCTCCTGTTGTAGTTTAATGCAGTGTATTTCTGTTTTCTTGAGTTTCAATTTCATTGCATGCATTTTTGTTTTCATGTGTTCTACAGTTATGCAGTGTAATTGTCTTAATGCTGTGTTTATAATATATATTTCCCTGTTAGTTTCACTTTGTGCGTGTTTTCAAGTTTGTGTTCTTGTCTAGTGTGTTTGGATGTTTTACTTTGTGTGAGTGTTCAGTTAATGGTTCCTGATTTGGTTGTTTATTTTGGTTTCAGGGTATCTATTGTACATGTTTTGTCATGGGTTATGTAGTAAATAAATGTTTTTTTTTTTTGTTTTCTCATCTAAGCACTTGTGTCCACCCCTTTGTCTAGCTTAGCCACTTGACGTGACAACTATAGTACATGGATTGATGTTTCTACTATTACAAGGAATATAAATAAATGTAAACTATAGAAACAAATAAACCAAGGCACCTTTTTAAAATTACATACTGTATTTTCAGTCAGTCACATTTTCGTTATGCTTCTAAAATTAACTTGGCTGCATGTGTTATGACCAACAATAAATTAACCCCAGAAGACAAACACACAAATGGCAATGGAGGCAGGAAGTGATGATTAAATGGGCCCTACTGACAGCAGAACAATGGCAGGTAGGCTGGCTGAGTATGGGCAGAAACCTGATTAATATTGCAGGAGGTGCACAGAGGGGGATGCCAGGTGGTAGAAATCTGGAAAGGGTCTTCATCATTGCAGTCAAGCAAATGTTGGTTGAACAGAGCTTTGGATGGGGGAGATCAGTGCGACTGAATAACTGAGAAGCTGGCAGAATGGATATCACGTGGGCGTGTGCGAGTGTGGTGCAATCACTTGTGAATCCCACGTTATAGGTTGCAAAAACTTCATATATAAGAGCTCTAAAGTGGTCAGTCCAGTTTTCTTAAACAGTCCGTTGTGGGTTTCAGAAGTTCTTTGAGCAACATGCCTGGCCCCGTCTCATGTCGGGATGTGCAGGTTTGGGAGGTGAACATCAGAAATATCACCCCCTAACTAAAAGGAGGAGCAAGCAGGTAACAGTCATGAAGGCTTTCACAGGAAATCAGCACCCACCTCACCTCACCACCTCAAACCAGAGTGACCAGACAGAAGAAACAGAGAGACAGCAACCAATATCCCTGATCACCAAAAGGTTCTATGACCAAGAACCTCCAAGCTCCTTTTAGCCCTGGAGGTAAAATCAGAGACAGCCAGAAGCAAACATGTATCGGCAAGAATCCGACAAACATGAGAGCATCAGACCGTCCAGACCCCAGACACAAGAACCAGAGCCACACACCCGTAGTTTGCAGACTTAATCAAAAGCCTGAGTAAATAAATATGTTTTTAACCTAGACTTAAACATTGAGACTGTGTCAGAACCCCGAACAGAGGCTGGAAGGTTATTCCAGAGTTGGGAAGCTTTGTAAGAAAATGCTCTTCCACCTGCAGTGATCTTTTTGATTCTAAGAACTATAAGTAGCCCTGCATATTGTGAACAAAGTGAGTGTACTGGATTGTATGTTAGGGGTTGTCATCGGCGAAGGTGGTAAAATGCGAGACGCACGTCCCGAATTTGTTGGGACGTAAGTCCGGAACCCAGGAGCCAACTACACACACACAGCGTAGATTAACACACGAAGGATTTATTTACATGGACAAACAGAGGGAACACGATCTGACGTGGATAAACTAAGAGTCCCACTAAACTTACGTGGATAACTAAGAGAGTCCAGGAACAATTGAGTCCGATATGACGACAGTAGATCCGGAGATGCAGGCAGACGTGAAGGCTCGACAGATTAACACAGGAAACTCAGACACAGGAAACGGCACAGCAATGTCACGCAGCTAGGTTACTCAATAATCTGGCATCGAAAACACGGAGCGCTGGCGTTCAAGAAACCCAGGTAATCATGAAGACAACAGGCTGCAGGTGTAGTAGCAGGGGAGGAGCTTCGCCACTCACGGTTGCTGAGCAACGGTTGACGCCCACATTCAGCTCTCGCACTCGTGTGGCGCTGTCTGTTCCTCCGCGAAGGCTCTTGCTCCGGAACGTGCCATAACATTGTAGTGCTCAATAAGCTCACTCAGATACTGAGGTGCAAGACCATTTAGTGATTTATAGGTTAGCAAAAGTGTTTTATAGATAACAGGTAGCCAGTGTAGCGATGATAGAACAGGGGTAATATGATCAAACTTTTTAGTTCTAGTTAGCACTCGTGCTGCTGCATCTTTTTTTTAAAAATAAATCTACCAAAGCATCCAGTTAGAACAGCATTACAATAATCTAATTTAGAAGTTATAAATGCAAGGATCAGTTTTTCAGCATCATCCAGAGACAGTATATTCCTTATTTTAGAGATATAACGTAAATGAAAGAAAGCAACTCTAGTAATATTATTTATGTGAGTATCAAAACAGAGATTTGAATCTATTGTCACACCTAAGTTTTTTACACCTGAGCTGGGAGTTACAGAGACTGTGTTCAGGTTTAACACCAGGTTAGATAACTTTCATCTCGCTATGTTAGGCCCTACATTGTTCTGCCTGCGCTCGTAACAGTATCCCATCCCACCCGCTCCCCAACCAGGTGATCACTGTGAAATTTGCAAACCAGGGGTGGGTCCAAGATTCAGGACCCAAGATCTATTCGATTGTGAGTGGAAGCTGGAAGTGAGACTTACAGTGGCCCCCTATGTCCTGCAGAAAGATTTCCACACCTGTTATATAAACTGTGGTCCTCGGTTTTAAAATTATGTCTGGCGGGATGCCATGGAGCTTGGTCCGTCTCCAAGGCATTCAGAAGCTTTGTGGGCCTCAGTGCGGGCTTGACTCGGGTGGCAGGCTAGCTGTGAATTGTGTGCCCATTGCAGGACGTTGGAACAAACCATGTGCCGGAACATAGGTTTGGTTGGATGGCCGGGTTCTGGACATAGGGCACATTCTGGTGGTCAGTCAGAATGACAAATGGCTGTTTGGCACCTTCCAGCCAGTGTCTCCATTCCTCCAATGCCCGCTTGACGGCTAGGAGCTCATGGTCCCGATGTCATAGTTCTTCTCGGACGAGGATAGTTTACAGTGGCCCCCTATGTCCTGCAGAAGGATTTCCACACATGTTATATAAACTGTGGTCCTCGGTTGTAAAATTATGTCCAGCGAGATGCCATGGAGCTTGGTCCGTCTCCAAGGCATTTGGAAGCTTTGCCAGAGCTATAAGCCAGACTGCCTTTAAGAAGCAATCCATGACAGTGAGGATGGTGGTTTTACCTCTGAATGCCAGCAGTCCGGTCACAGAATGTGGGACCAAGGTCTTCCCAGGACAGACAGGTTTACCAGGTATCCTGCCGGTGCTTGATGGTATACCTTACCATTGGCACATATAGAGCAAATGGCAACAAACTCCCGAGTGTCTGAGGTGAGAGTCAGCAATCAAAAATGACGCAGTAACAGGGCCTCAGTGCGGGCTTGACTCGGGTGGCAGGCTAGCTGTGAATTCTGTGATCATTGCAAGACGTTGGAACAAACCATGTGCCGGAACATAAGTTCGGTTGGATGGCCGGGTTCTGGGTTCGGGTTTGTGACCTGCCGTTTTTTCGTCTGGACATAGGGCACGTTTTTGTGGTCAGTCCAGATGACAAATGGCTGTTTGGCACCTTCCAGCCAGTGTCTCCATTCCTCTAATGCCCGCTTGATGGCTAGGAGCTCATGGTCCTGATGTCGTAGTTCTTCTCGGCCAAGGATAGTTTACAGTGGCCCCCTATGTCCTGCAGAGTTACTGCTTCACCACATTTAACAATTTTGAACTGATGGTATGACCTGATCGGAGAAACAAGATGGAAAGAAGCATGTTACAGCTCTAATACCATTTAGTTTCACAGTAATTACTACCTGTGATATCACACGGCATCTGAGCATTAAAATACCCCGGTTTGCTGCTGGTTTTAGCCATTCCATGCTCTTGGATGATTTTCAAGGGTGGTCAGGCCTTTTTTGTAGCTGCCAAAAAAGTGGAAAAGTTTTCCACTTTTCATAAATTCCCCCAATATTTATAAACTCTTTTTTCTTTGCCATTTAAGCACTTTGATGAAAACATATTTGTTCTGTTTTGGTTTGTTCCTGTTATGCCAATTATTCTGTGTAGAAATGTGACACTGTGGGCATCGGACCAAAAGAATAAGTCAACATAAAAAACTAAATCAAAATGCCTTTTCAAAGAAATGGCAACATTACATTAGAATGTGGTCAATGCTTTACTTGCCCAACATTTCTGGAATGTGTTGCAGAGATACAAGAATGGATAAGCAGTTAAGCAGAAACCTTGAATTTTTATACTGTGCAGTTAAATAAATGTGAATGTCAAAAGTAAATATAAAAAATGCTTTTGTTAATTATATTTTCCAAAATGCCACAGATAAGGCCCCAGGTTAGGGACAGACCCGGTTTGGCAGCCACCATCCGAGAACCACAAAGAGGGCTGTGCCATTTATCTTGCCAAACTGGATGGGTGCTAGGACCCTGGTGCCACTGCAGCCTTTGCCTCTTGGCCGGCCAATATCACGCTCTGGTGGTCTTCTGGTCCCCTCTACTGGCTGAACGTTGGACCTACAACGACTATGCCTTCTTCACAGAGCTATTTTACTAAAGCTTTTTACTTTACAGGAGCGAGACTTTTTGTTATGTTTTATGGTTTTTCATGACGATTCCGTCAGCCTGTGTCTTAATGCATAAAACAATCACTTCCACAACAGTTTGGGGTATGGACATATAACATTTTATTTTATCTCAGTACCCAGAAACTGGTAAATTTACAAAATGAAAAGAAAGAAATGTTCAATGATTCAACACATTTTGAATATAAAAGGTGCCTCTGGTTGTCTTTAGTAGTAAACTTTAAACAACTGACTTACATTTTGTGATGCTAGATTTTAATATAGAAGTTAGCAGTTGAGGAATACAGGACCCTAGAGGTATGTTGAAAATGTGACTACCTGCAAATATGCAATCAAAATAATTTGCTTTGGTTTATTTGTTTATTAAATTTTGATTTAAATCTTTAAAACATTACATTCTTTGTAATAGAAGAAAACAACAAATGATTACTGGTTTATGGAGCATAAACTTGCTGTGGTAAAGACCTCATGGCATGCAGCTCACTGCAACTGAGCAAAATGCAAACCTACAGACACTTGAATTAGAATAACTTGGACTAGATTCCAGAAACTGAAGTATTAGTATAAAACATCTTGCATTGTAAAGTCAGATACAATGAAATTAATAATTTACCTGTTTGTCAGTTGCAGTGGTTTGGACATTATACCATTTGGACAAAAATATACCATTGTTCAGCAGTTACAGGCATGTCCAAGTGGACAGAGACCATGTCAAATACAGAACCCACTGGAGGGATTTAATGTATCTTAGCTGATTTCAGAAACAATGCACCTCTTGACCAATAGACATTTAACTGTTAAATCAGGATGTGCATAACATAATGTCATAAATAGGAATGTAAATAAATTAGAATTTATCTTGATCTCTCCTTATTCAGAACAAGTCGTCAAGGGTTTCATGCTTGCCATTTGCTTTTGCTCTCACTTGCAGCTGTAAAGAAAGTATATAGACATATTATTAGGTTATTGTTATGTTAAGAGGGGTTAGGATATGCTATGCAATCACTGACTATAAGAGTGCATTTATTAGTGAAAAAGGCATATAGGCCTGAACATTATCCCCCTTTAAGACCCCTTTAAATTGTTCACTCTTTGTTTCATTGCAACCATTTGCTAAACTCCAAAAATTTACTAATGTACACTCAGCATCCCATTTTGACTATTTTTTTTTTTTGTAAATGTATTAGAAGACAGGTCACACCAGAAGATGTGGATGTGGCTGTAGAGGGGCAAAAACCCAGCAGCAGGACCACTACGTCCTTCTTTGTGCAAGAAGGAACAGGAGCCCTGCAACATGACCTCTAGCAGGCCACTAATATCCATGTTACTGCTCAAACTGTCCGAAACAGACTTCATGAGGGCCTGGCATCCACACGTGTGACTTTTGCTTACAGCCCAACGCTATGCAGGGTGATTGGCATTTGCCAGAGAACACCAAGATTGGCAGATTTGTCACTGGTGCTCTGAGCACATGCGAAGGCCACAAACACAACTGAACCTCATTTTAACTTGTCTTGAGGAATTTCCATTTTAGTCGCATCAGTCTGTAATTTGATTTTCCATTTTGTGTTGGGTATGCTTCCAAATCCAGACCTCCATGGGTTAATAATTTTGATCAACATTGATCACTTTTGTTACTTTGTTCTCAGCACATTGAACTATGTAATGAATAAATATTTTCAACTGAAACATTTCATCTATATCTAATGTGTGTTTTTTTAGTGTTCCCTTTATTTTTTAGCAGTGTGATTAAAAAGTATTTGCTTGCATTGCATTAAAAGCTATTAAAAAGAGATATGAATGCATGTAAATGAGAAAGATATTTTAAATTTTGTAATAAAAGTTAGCTTCAAAATTTATTGAGCTTCTTATATGTTTTGGTTGTTTTTTCATCTTCATTGTCTTTTCCTTTATCCTAATTAGGGTCTGGGAGGGATGCTGGAGCTTATCCCAGCTCTTCATTGGGTGCAAGGAACAAGGTAACATCCTGGATGGGGCGCCAGTCCATTGCAGGTACCCACAGGACAATTCAGTGTCTCCAATCAACCTAGTAGCATGTCTTTGGACTGTGGGAGGAAACCGGAGTACCAGGAGGACAAGGGGAGAACATGCAAACTCTGCACATAAAGGACCTAGATCGCCCCACTCGGGAATCGAACCAGGGACCTTCTCGCTGTGAGGCGACAGTGCTACCCACTAAGCCACCAATATTGGCCCCTTGGTTGGCCCCTTGGTTGTTTTTTGCAACTGTGATATTCAGAACTTGTCTTACCTGCATGTCTGGTTTAATTGCTTCCTTCTTCCTGCACATGGACATGTAGTAAATTTTTGGCCTGGAGGTGTTTCTTTTGGTATACAATCACATTTTTCAACGTCAATTTCGCAGTCCTCAGTCTTCGGGATGGGGTAAAATTCTGTTCAAACAGTGGCAATTATTAGTTAATTTATAATTAAAGAAAACTAACTAACTCTAACAACAAATTGATATAACTTCTTAAACAATTAATTGGTTATTTAATTAAATCATATTTATTTTACATTTATTTATGGGGGAATACTATTAAACACCAACTCCTGAAAAAAGTTATTGCAGTAATTATTTCCCACATTTTATGACATGCAAGGAAGATCAGCCCACAATTTTTCACTCTTTTTGTGTAAAGGTCAGGATGATTACTACTCCATTTTTAATTTAGATTATGATCTTTTTTCATTGCGGTTGTTTTCCCAGTTGATTAGTTGGCTTTACTGACAAGGTTTAAAATTACTTTCTTCTTTCTTCTTAAGGCTGGCTAAATTAGGCAGATGTTCCAAACAGAGTCTGAACTGGCTTAATTTGTAGCTTTAAAGGTGACACCACAAGCTAAAGTACTTTTATATTTAGTCCTGAAGTGGCAATTTGGCAAATTATGGCAGTGTCTGTGGCGTGTGCTTCCTTTCAGAGGTGGATTCACTCCTTTAAAGGGGTAGTCTTGTTAATTGCTTCTCATGTCTAATCTTTCATTTACACAAAAGCAGGTGAAATTGATTCACAATCAGCATTGCATTTAAAATAAAAGAATTGTTTGCAGTCTAATATGCGGTCTAATTTACAATCTACAAGCCTCAACAGCTGATATGATCACAACATTATTATGATTTTAATCTCAGGGGTCATTGAGGTCCTTGCTATTCAGGCCTATAGGTTTTTTCACTAATAAATGCACTCTAACAGTTAGTAATTGCATGCCCTATCCTATAATTGATTTATAAACAATAATGCACAGTTTTAATCTATTGCGTCTGTCATTTACTCACCTGACACCCTCCAAATCACCACTAATATTGGCTAAAATAACTCTACTAATTAAGTTAACTGCATGTTATTTTTCTGAGCAAGAGCAAGCCTAAACAAGAATCTGGGACACAAAATGCCCATTTTGAGTTTGACGCATGAACAGCAAATGCAAGTCAAGGGAAATAGTATTATTAAAGTATTGATGCCTTATATTTATATGAAATATACAGTGTGTTTATTTTCTAAATTTCAAAGACATTACATTTTACTGTGCCTATGTGTGTATGTACAATAAATGACTGTTAAACCAATAATGCAAAAATCCCGTTCAGTATTGTAAAATGATGATTGTTAGCTATCCGCCACTTAAATGAAGCACACAGAATCTCAAAAGGGCCATTTTGTGTGCCAGATTGCTCAGAAAAAAAAACATGAAGTTGAGTTTTAGTAGAGTTATTTTAGCCAATATTAGTGGTGATTTGGAGTGTAGAATCTAACTGTGCCTTATTGTTTATGAATAAATTGAGACACAATAGGAGTTTGTTTCTTAGATTCTTTTTTAAATCAAGGGCGTGTTGTAGAGATTAGAGTGCTCACATGAGAAGCTGCAAATCATCTGTGCTGTTGTCTACTATGGATTTTGATACTGAATTTCCTCTTTTTAAAGTTGACTGACTTCATCTTGAGCTAGATTGCTACTTATATTTTAAAGCATCTCAAATGAGATTTATTGTATAATATTATGAGTTTAAATGGCCCAGACTGTACAACAATCAAATACTTTGAATTGCACTAAAACATCAATGGATTTTCGATGTTCAGAGCACTTATATTCAGTAATAATAAAGAGAAATCTAATGTCAGAGACATTACAAAATTGACTACCCAAATGAACTAATCCATATTCAGGTAAGCTGTGTGTCTTTTTGACCTTGTTTGCCGACAGGAAAAGGCACACATCGCTCCTCCATACAGTCCCATATGAGTCCTTGATCACAGAGGTGTCTGGCATCCTCTGACTGGCGGATAGGAAAACACCTGCAATTCACAGCATGAGTTAGTCTAGGAGTCACCTAAATGATTTATTCCAGAAGAAGCCTTTATCAGCCTTTTTTAGATAACATTATTCAATGCAGTGAATGGTAAATGTGTCTGGTAGGGTGCTGATGGATGTCTAGTATGTATGCTTCACAATGGGTTAATGAGAAGAATTATAGAAGGTTTCTTGAATGAGTGAGATAAAGTGGCGGAGAGGGTACCCAAAGAAGAGACAGTCGTGATTAGAGCTAATTGGCATGCTGGTAAAAGAAATAGAAGAGATGAAGGTGTGCTTGGTAAATATGTTAAAATATAATTAAAAGAAAAGAGGTAGACTAGGTTGTGGTAATGAAAGTAAGCGATTTTACCTAGGAGTAGTACAAAGTGGTAGTAATACAAAGTGGTGAACTATGAACAAAGTGGTAAAGGTTGAAACCCCCACAGAGAAGGAGGAAAGGTAAGCTAAAGTGATGTTTTATGGATGTGCTGAGGAGGACATGTTGGGCAGGTGGTTTGGGTGCAGGAGGAGAATCCTCATGCCAAGGCACAGTGGAGATGTTTGAGCCACTGTTGCAACCCCTACATTATATTTCAGTATGTTTAAAGCAATTTCCAGCTCTCAGATGGCATTGTATGAAAAACTGCCACAATAAACTGATAGAAAAAGCAACACAGGCTTGAAACTACTTTGGAGAATTGTCAGCTACTGAATCAGCATACATTCTGCCGGGATATTTAGCTTATCTCAGATGGACAGCAAAACAGTGCTATGAAACATACTGTGGACAAATGAGACTTGTTTTCTGACAAAACCTCCCATTAAGTTCTCCCATTAGTGGGTCATGCAAACTGATCAGAACAATTGTAATCCACCAGAAGAAACCCAGGACTTACTGCACCAATATAGTGGGGCAACCATAGCCTGGTGGTTAGAGTACAGGACTATTAAGCCGCAGTTCACCGGTTCAAATCTTACCACTGCCAGGTTACTGCTCTTAAGCAAAACCCCTCATTACTCAGACTTACTCAGTGTAACTAATGTAAGTCACTTTGGACAATGCTGAAAATGTTAATGTAGTATATGGTCTCACAATGAGTCTGAGGGTCTCATCCCAGTACCAAATGGCAGCCAAGGTACCTCTGGCTAGCACATGGAGAGCAGTGCAACCCTCAAAAGAAAGGCCTATACAGACACTGTCAAACCAGTCATGCTGGACAATGTTAAAGGCAGCAGAATGTTCTCCAGATGCTGTCACGTCTATCATATATGCTCAGTGTTAACCTGCTCTCATCCATGGTGAATCTTCCAATCTTGGTTTTCTCTGGCAAATGTCAATTGACTTGCATGGTGTTGGGCTGTAAACACAAGACCCTCATCCCACCCTCATGCAGTTTCAGCAGTAACGTGGATACCGTGTTTCCCCGAAAGTAAGACAGTGTCTTACATTCTTTTTACCCCCAAAAGTCCCACTATGTCTTACTTTCGG
>JAYDZF010445952.1:0-14282 GCA_034509105.1 Microcambeva barbata
TTGTTTGGAGGTAGCCATCAGCTGTTCAAGGTCGTATAAAACCCTAACGAGCGTAAATTACACTAAACCTATGGTAAACGTATCAATTTTGGTCAAAAATTACAAGTTAGGTCGGAGCCCTTCACACTCGCTGCCTACTCCTTCATGACCCAAACCGGAAGTAACCTACCACTTCTTAAACTTTTATTTGAAGCTAAACCCACACAGAAGTGTGTTATTTTACAAATGGCATCCAAAGAACTTATCTTAACTCTCTATGAAGTAGCTCTAAATGTACTGAACAGTACCATACATCTTACGCCCAAAAACATTGATCAATAAAGAAGAAGAAGTCTGAAAAAATGAACCACAACACCAGCTAGATAAAGAACACAAGCCTGGAGACATTTTGTAGAAAACAACTTGGACGTGTCGATTAGAAATATTTTGTCCAGGAGTGATCTCGATCTCCATGAGAAGGCTAAGCTTTACGCAAGTGTCTTACGGAAATATTTAACAATTGCTAAACATGGTGATATGGAGATCAACACTTTAACATTATCATTGCCAACAACGGATATTGTTAATAAAAATACAAATGTTTTAGAATAGCCTGATGACAATAATTCTGTAATTAATGTTCTTAGAAACATTCCTGCACGAAGTAAGTGGAATGTTCAGTATGTTTTAGATAAGATGTCTAAATCAAAGTCTGTGTCTTCCTGGCATGAATCAGGAGAGTTTGTCTTAAATGGCCGCCAAATCCCTGGATCACATATTCTGGATTTGGTTAAAAGTATCACAGCTCCACTTAGGGTTAGAGATGATCGCAGACCACAGGGTTGGGAAGAGTTTCTAGAGGCATTTGCCATTTTAAACATACCGCTTTCTACAGTACTGAACAAATGTCAGACAAAAAATTAACCCCAGCAAATTATATGCCACCTGTTAGAAGTGTTCAAACACCCATCTTATTTGTCACACCTGTTCTAAGTAAATGGTTAAATTTTTAAATGTTGTATATTTATTTGTTGTGTATATTGTTTACTTGATAATGTGTATTTTGTTTCCACATTTTTTTAAATTTTATTTTGAAAATGTTATGTTTTTTTTACAACTGTTACACTGTATTTGTAAATAAAATGAGACAGATTCAAAATCATTGCATTGTTTGTTTTTTTATTTAACTTTTACATTACACAGAGAGATTAACATATTATACGTTAAACATTTTGAACATGTTGTATACATTTAAACAAACTGTTCTTACAAATACATGGATGAAATTGTTTCACAAATGTTGAAACCATCTTGGCATTTTTTATTAAATTGAAACTATATTGGCCAACACTTCTTCATAACTACAACCTTTAGCCATATGGTATAGAAAAAAAACACAGTGTTGACCACATGTGGTAGATGTAAAGTCTTGTACTTGTCTGGTAAAATATTGTTGTGTTGCACATGATGCTTTAAGTAAATCACTTATCATTTCAGGAAACATTTCAAATTCAGAAGCGTTTCCAGAACTGTCAAAAAAACACCCGACACAGTCTTTGCTTATGTAGACAGCTAGCCAGTGTTTACCAGGGAGATCAGCTGTGTGTGTATTAATAATAACCATTGTCAGTAATTTCTATATTACGTTAACTGGTAATTGGCTAACACACATTTTGGTGTGTTAGCATGTGACCACTTCATCCATGACCACCGTTAGCTCCAAAGTATTCATCAGTAAAAATCCACCAAAACTTGTCTACGGTTAGACACTTCAATGACACTATCAAAAACTGCATAGACGACCAAGTTTATGATATGTGGGAGCGGTTGTCTGAAACGGGCCTCCAATCTAATATTACCCAATTCAGCTGAGAGAATATTTACGTTGTTTGCCACAGCGTCGTTCAGCATTAGACAGAAATCATCCTTACTGCGTGTCAAACGAATTTTTGTATCAATGCCATTAAGCATCAGTTTTTCCTGGAAAAATATGTCGCTATGAATCAGAGTCAACAGCTCTACAACACTGCTGCCATCTGTAAATGTAGCCCTCTTTGTCAAACCTTGTTTTTTTCCTGCAGGGTTTGTTTCATCCATATGCCCTGCTGTGTCCATTTAAAAGAGTCCTGCAGAGAAAACAGTTTCCTGGGTGTCCCGGCCATAATTGGTATGGGTATGTACTTGAACTTTGTGATATCAGCCTGTCACCTAGGGACACGTCGACCTGTGAAAAAGCGTTGCTCCTGGATAGTTAATCAATTCTACAGCTGCTCTGTCATCAATGTTGGTTCCATCAGGTTTTGTGATTTTAAGGCCGAAGGAACAAGAGTGTGTTGTTTAGATCTGTATAATCTTCACCATGTCCGGCAATCAAAAACTATAATGGACCGGTGGCAGATATTGCTGACAGCGGCGGAATTTCGACATATGTGTTTTTCTCAACAGCCGTTTGTGTTAAAGGTACTGTAAACAAGTCCAGTTCTGATTTAATACACTCTTCAGACATGTGATGAAGTAGGGCCATGTTTAGAAAATAGTATTCAGTTTTTCTACAGGATGTTTTCCTCTTCTGTTTTCCCTTTCTCTTCTTTTTTTGACACTATGTGTTTTTTCGTCTCGCGCTTGGTTTTCTTAGCTTGACGGCCATGCCTCTCATCTGGAGGACGTTTTACAGATTTTTGAGCCATCACCAGCAAACTCGACCCTTCTTGATTTTCATCACATGTGATCGACCACTGCTGACAACGTCGCTTACAATGTTTTTAGCAGCTGTTTTTAAATGTGTTTTGGCTATACTAAATCCACTCTTGAACAACGGTACAGCCATTCTGAACAATTTTCTAAATATCTCACCAAATCCAACACCATACATTGCAGGACTGCCTGCATAGCCAGGCCACCTGCCTGATTTTGATAGTAAGAAATGTAACGTTCCATGGCTTTTCTGCTGAAAGCATCCATTTCAAAACCTGAATGCTTGTTTTACAGGTCTAAAGTGTAGTTTTACGGTCACTTTACAGTATGAAAAATCTACGTGATGGTTTTGATCAGTTTTCACTTCTATAGCAATATCGTTTATTTGTGTCTTTGTTGTTGATGCGAGTGTGGCTTGTTGTATCTTATAGTGACAGTTTCGTGGTTGTTCCCTGTTATATGTACACATCTTAACAGGGGTACAAAACTGTCTCCAACTATCTAGTAATCAATGGTGTCTGTATGAACAAACATCGAGTAGAACATAGCTGTCGACTGGGTGTGGTGTATACTGTTTCTGTACGACATCTGGCTCATGCGATTTAACAGTGCACTCTAGGAGAGCACCCAGTTTAAAACCCAAGATGATGGCTAGTTTACCATAAAAGATTATTCCAATATCTGCCAGTGCCTTAATAAAAACCTTTTCTTAACTGCTCATAATCAATAACTATGGAGTGTTTTTAAGATGAATATTAATCTCATTAATCAATGCTGGTATGTTGTTATAATAACCAGTAGGCAATGTTATTTGCAGTGTTTTGTTCAAGTTTTTATTAGTTACAGTAAATATGGCATCTCCCTCACAAAAGGTTTTCCACATTCGTGGAAACTGAATCTCCAAAACCTCAACTTCCCAGTCACCTTTTAAATCGAGAGGTTTAGTGAGTTTTGTTCTGTAATTAGAAATTTGATTATCAGGGTACACGGCCTTGGAAGAATTGCTCGGCAATGTGACACAAAAAACATTGTTTTACAAATTCAACTTTGAATGTTTTATCCCTAGACATCTGGATTTTTTGCAACTCTTCTTCATAGAAACTACCTTCTACAATATCGCCGTCATAAT
Organism: Microcambeva barbata; assembly: GCA_034509105.1. Taxonomy (NCBI): domain Eukaryota; kingdom Metazoa; phylum Chordata; class Actinopteri; order Siluriformes; family Trichomycteridae; genus Microcambeva; species Microcambeva barbata. The sequence continues at coordinate 3,803 of JAYDZF010445952.1, forward strand.
CCTCCAATCTATAAACTGGCAGTTGTCGTGGAATACAATCCGATATAGTGAAAAACTCCCTTGTATAGTTCTCTTCATAACCCTTTGAAAATGAAATACTTACATCACCACCTTGTACCCATGCATTATATCTTGTAAAACAGCTTTATACCTTTTGGAGTTTACAGATGTTAAATATCGCCACATACGACTTTTTAATGTCCTGTTAAATCGTTCTATTACACTAGCTTTTAGCTCACTACCTTTAGCAAGTTGTCTAATTTTGTTTTTTGACACTAAAAGTGTTTGTTGTAAAAAAATATTTTACATATATTTGTAATAATCATTTCCCCTAGAATATGCACACATATCAACAAGATCAGCTTGGAATTGTATATCTATACCATACACTATGACTCTGTTTCTTTTGTAATTATGCCTTACAGGCCTGTGAAGTGTTTACACATCCTAGCCGGCTAACCAATCTGAAACCTGTTTATCAGACAAGCGCACACCTGTTTTCTCTAAGACACCCTGTTTCAAACGATTCTTACCACCTAACAAACCAGAGTTGGATGGAGTGTAATAAACGGCTCTCATGAGGTCTGCCATGTTGATAGGATGCATTACATAGAAAAATGAACTATACAAATTGTTTGGTCGACCGTTTTATTCAAAAACTTACATTGCATCAATGAAATCAAGAAATTTTACACACACATCCACATTTCTCATGACTAGATGTTCAACAAGTGTTTCAATCACTATACAAACATTAATTTACATTTAACATTAACATTCTTTGTTGAAAGTTTTATCACACAAATGTCTAATGTGTATGCACATAGACAAAGCACATGACTGATTTTTACATCATTACCTCACGACGACTGCGGCCTTTACGAGTTTTAATGCTGTAGAGCATACTTGACCATGCACAACATCACTTGACATGGATATTGCATTGACCTCTGGCTTGTCAACAAGTCCTTCACCATCTTCATTACCATCTGACCATTTCTGCTGTGTAGAAACTATAACAGGCTGTGGAAAACCATGATAGTTGCCAAAATGATCCTGCATGCTGTCCTCTGACAATGTTTTTAACATAGCTGATTCTTCATAACTGTAGCTCACAGGACCTCGACCGATGTCGACTGGTTTGTATTCAAAGTCTGATACTTGATATTTACCAGGCCGCTCAACCCCACGGTTGTCGGGATGGTCTGCTGTAAGAAAATCCTCAAGCATATCATCTTGCATGATGACTTTGTCTTGATGTTCTATGTCTTGAATGTGTCTGGTGTTTCTTTTTACACGCTCTGTAGATAGGTTGTGATACTGTTCGGGCAATCCACAAATGTCATAAGCCGATGAATCAAAGAGGTTAACTTTAACATCCCTAAAGTGCTCACTATGCCTGCTAACTCTTGCTTTAACACATCTTTTCTTTCTTGGGGCAAAAACCAAAGTGGTTTCATCATCACTAGAAAAAATAGTTGGTATTGCTGCAGCCATTTTTGAAGTAATGTAGAAAATCCTAAGCAGGGGTCTGCTTAAATACTATATGCAACGTCAAACTTGAGCTGGGTGTTAATTGGGTGGCATGTGGATGGTGTTTGTGGCCACCCCTTATCTAATTACATAGTGTCTTTTACATTAAACAAGAAGAAAACCATTAAATGGTCTGAGCACAAATGTTTATTATCTATAATAAATGCGTGTGCAATACAAATACAACACTTTGACAATATTGAAATTGTTAAAAACCCGATCAATATTTCAACTATGTTGTTTTCCTTAAAGGTTTGCCATGCTTGCTACCATTTGCATAGCTATATCTTGGCGCTGTGCTTGCTACCATTTGATTTGCTATATCTTGGTGCCGTCAAACTTTTTTGTTGTTTGGTGTCAAGGTCAGAACTAATCTGACTGATGATGCTTCACATGTACAGGATTTACACAACACCTCCCGATCTTGGCACAACCCAGGATGCGGAGTTAAACCTCTCCACCATCCCTGACCCTTTGAAAAGGATCGTGGTCGCTCCCTACCTCCTCACTGGTCAGACGATTGCACTATTGAGGATACTCAGGAGTTTGTTTCCGCTTGCTCTTCATGTACCCATGGTAAAGCATCCCACCAAGCACTGGCAGGACACCTGGTACCCCTTCCTGTCCCGGGAAGACCTTGGTCCCACATTGCCATAGATTTTGTGACCGAACTGCCGGCATATATGTTTTATTCTACCAGGTATTCAAGGTCCATGGCACCCCGGCAGACATTGTTTACAACCAAGGATCGCAGTTTGTGACACAGGTGTGGAAAACCCTCTGCAGGTGATTGGGGCCACTGTCAGCCTGAATTTTATCCCCAATCGAATGGGCAATGTGAACGGGCAAACCAGGAGGTCAAGACGGCCTGTCGGTGCATCATGGCAGATCGGCCTACCCAGTGGAGTGAGTTGACTAGAGTAGGAAGAATGTGCCACCAATACCCTCCCATGCTCCTCCATGGGCCACTCCCCATTTGAGGCATCCCTGGGGTACCTACCGCCTCTGTTTTCCCCAGAAGAATCTGACCTGGCCATGCCCTCTGTGGAGCTTCACATCTGCCACTGTTGCCGGGTATGGAAGCTCACACGTGCGACCATCCTGAAAAGCTGAGATGCCACTGAACGTTTTGCTAACTGTTACCGCCGACCCTGTCCCACGTACATTCCTGGTCAGGAGGTTTGGCTGTCCGCTAAAGATGTTTTTTTTTCCAGTCCATCCAGCCCCGCCATTCCTCAGTTTGGATTCACCAACGAATGCTCATCTCCTGCCTCATTACTCACTCTGCCAGCTGCTCTCCGTTTTCTCTTTTTAAATCATAACTATGACAAAAACATCCAAATGACCCTTATCAAAAGTTCACATACCCTGGTGATTTGGGCCTGATAACATGCACAGAAGTTGACACAAATGGGTTTGAATGGCTACTAAAGATAACATCCTCACCTGTTACCTGACATTTCTGGATCATTGTGAAAGCAAAAACATTGTTAACGGCTCTACAGGAAAATGTAGTCATCAACAAAACAAAAAAACACAAATAACATAGCTTAAATACAGGACTCTCTGAAGACTAGGGGTGTGGCTGTTTCAATATGCACTATAAGGAGGCACTTAAAGAAAAATGGGCTGCATTGTCGAGTCACCAGAAAAAAGCCATTACTGCGCAAATGCCACAAAGTATCTTGCCCACAACATGCCAAACAGCACAAAGACAAGCCTCAAAACTTCTAGAACAAGGTAATTTGTAGTGATGAGACCAAAATCGAACTTTTTGCAACAACCATAAACGTTGGGAGAACACCATTCCTACTGTAAAGTACGGAGGTGGATTGCTAATATTTTGTGGATGTGTGAGCTACAAAGACACAGGAAACTTGCTCAAAGTTGAAGGAAAGATGAATGCAGCACTTTATCAGCAAAAACTGGAGGCAATTTGCACTACGAACAAAGTGAAGGTTCTGAATAATACACTATATTAATAACTGGGGTATGTGAACTTTTGATCAGGGTCATTTGGATGTTTTTGGTTGTCATTATGATTTAAAAAAAGAAATACAGTTGTTTGAAAATAAATGGCTTCACCCAACTACCAACCATGAGTGGGAAAATGCTGTATTATCATTCATATTCTCTAAAAAAGCCCAAGAAAGCAAAAAATCTGCTGGGGTATGTATAAGTTTGAGCACAACTGTATTTAAGTAAGTTTAAATACTTCTAATTTTGAAATGTATCACTGCCAATTTTGCCACATCCTTAGTGAGCTGATTATACTGATCCTATGTGCAATAGTGGCAATTGTCATCAATGGTTAAGAAAAAAAATATTGTATGAGTAAATGTAATTTTCTATGTACAATTTAATTTTAAAGTGAGGGAATTCAATTTTTTTCAGTTTGTGTCATGGTTGAGTTTGGTGTTTTATCGCGATGGTGTTAATTAATTTACAGTCCCGTTAACAATACCAGGTTTTTAAGTTCTCAATATTCCATATAGACCAGAACTTCAAATAGACAAAAACTATCAAGTTAGCATAATGTGAATAAATGTAATTCATTATTTTGCACCGCTGTATTTTCATAATGTGGCCCCAAACTTATTATTATTATCTTATTTTTATTGATGTACGAGGAATAATGAAGGATGGACTGGTAACCACATGTTTCAACTAGTTCTTTGAAAAAATAAATTTATAAAAGCATAAAAACCCATTTTGACAGTAGATGTAGTGGTTGGCCAAGACAACTTGGTGGAGCACATGAAAAGTACATCATGCTTAATTCCATTTGTATCTTTGGGGTTGTTCTGCATATACAGTGTATCACAAAAGTGAGTACACCTCTCACATTTCTGAACATTCCAGGCTTCAAACATAAAGATATAAAATAGTAATTTTCAACAATCAACAACAAGTGGGACACAGTCATGAAGTCTAACGAAATGTGCAAAACAGCTCAAGCTCAGTGAGGTTGGATGGAGAGTGTTTGTGAACAGCAGTTTTGAGCTCTTTCCACGGATTCTCCTGGTCCTGTATTTGCTCCATTCATCTTCCCATCAATTTGAACCATCTTGAAATTGTAGGTCTGATACTCCTTATATTTTAATAAGATCACTTGCACAGTGCTCCTTGAGATGTTTAAAGCTTGTGAAATCTTTTTGTATCCAAATCCAGCTTTAAACTTCTACACAACAGTATCTCGAACCTGCCTGGTGTGTTCCTTGGTCTTCATGACGCTTTCTGTGCTTTATACAGAACTATGAGACTATCACAGAGCTGGTACATTTATACTGAGACTTGATTACACACAGGTGGATTCTAATTTATCATCATCATTCATTTAGGTCAACATTGGATCATTCAGAGATCCTCACTGAACCTTTGGAAGTAATGGGGCAGAATAATATTGCCTGCCCCACTTTTCAGTTTTTCATTTCTAAATTTTTTTTTTAAATATCCAATAAATTTTGTTTCACTTCACGACTGTGTCCCACTTGTTGATAACTATTCACAAAAAATTACAATTTCATATCTTTATGTTTGAAGCCTGAAATGTGGCAAAAGGTTGAAAAGTTCAAGGGGGCCGAATACTTTTGCTAGGCGCTGTATATAACAGTGTAAATTTATTCTTCCTTCAAAATAACACAATAAGGCCATTAATGTCTAAACCACCAGCAACCAAAGTGAGTACACCCCTTAGTGAAAGTTTCTGAAATGTCAATATTTTGTGTGGCCACCATTATTTTCCAGAACTGACTTAACTTTCCTGGGCATGGAGTTTACCAGAGCTTCACAGGTTGCCACTGGAATGCTTTTCCACTCCTTCATGACGACATGACTGAGCTGGAAGATATATGAGACAACTAACACGAGGGCTGTTCTGAGTGGACCCTGCTCTTTTAAAACGCTGGATGATCTTGCTCGATGTGCTGAAGCTCACTTTCACAGTGTTGGCAATCTTCTTGTAGCCTTGACCATCTTCATGTAGCACAACAATTAATCTTTTAAGATCCTCAGAGAGTTCTTTACCATTTGCCACTTTCAGTGACCATTATGAGAGTGTGAGAGCTGTATTACAAAATTGAACACACCTGCTCCCTATGCACACCTGAGACCTAGTAACACTAATGGGTCACATTATGTTTTGGAGGGAAAATGACAATCAGTGCTCAATTTGGACATTTAGGGGTGTACTCTCTTAGGGGTGTACTCTCTTAGGGGTGTACTCACTTTTGTTGCCGGGAAGGAAATTTTGAGAGAAAGAAAAATGTACATTTTTATATAAGCTGCACACTGACAAAATCAAAAGTAGTCTGTGTTGTCCCATGAAAGATATACTTAAATATTTGCAGAAATGTGAGGGGTGCACTAACTTTTGTCATACACTGTCTTACACATTTCAGACATTATGAAATATATTTGGTCTAAAAAACACGATGTTCTGGAAGTGATTATATTGCCATCAAAAAGCCCTGATCTTAAAAACTAAAAATCAGATCTTTTGATGTTAAGTTTTTGGAACAACCAACCTTCCAGCTAGGTTCCTTCAAATACTGTGTGTAAGTGTACCTAGAAAACAGCTTTTTATAGAAAAAAGATCACATCAGATAATTTTAAGTGTTATTATCTTGGGAAAAATGTAAATAATAAATGTTTATTGCCATTTAATTTAATTTTTTTTTGCAAATTACTCTGGTAGTTTGGTTTTGTTAACACATGTGGTTACCAGTTCATCCTTCATTATTCCTTGTACATCAATAAAAAAGAAATGATTTTGAGGCAGTCATGGCCTGGTTGTTAAGGAACTGGGCTTGTGACCAGAAGGATGCTGATTTGATTCTAAGAGCTGACCAGTCATGACAGAAGTGCCCTTGAGCCAGGCACCTAAACTCGAACTGCTCCCTGGGATATGTTGCTAGGACTATGTACCACTCTGAGTACGTGTGCTCACTGCTCCCTAGCTTTCACTAGTATGTATAAGTTTGTTTCACTGCGTGGTGAAAGAAATCATTTTTCAAAATATGACAGAATCCACTACTCAGTGTTTTCTTTTACATGTGTATGCAACCAAATTACTGAATAGTTGCTGAATAACAGCAAAACATTTGCATTTTATAGCATCCTGTTTATATACATATCTGCCCCTACTGACACATGAAGGGCAAGGCCATGGTAAGAAAAAAAGACTGACAAACAGATATCCATATTCTGTATGGAGAGAAAGTATGAGAATGTGGAGGGCTTACTTTTGACAGACAGGGCTGGGCGAATGCTCTGCGTGCAAAAACTGTTCCTCCAGATAACAGGCACATACTGGAGACACAAGGTTATTATTACAATAAATAATTTTGATAGCAGTCTCCACAATACGTGATTTATTTCAAGGTTTAAAAAAAGTTAGTATTACAGCAAAAGTTTTAAATCGATGCATTAAGTGTAATCATTTTCCATCTTGATATCCACAGGTAAATATGCATAAAGTACAGGCATATTTAAGGGAGGTGAAAGGCACCCAAGTGTCACTTCAGTCCATGGGAAACCGTTTACATGGGCATGGTCTGCGTGCTTAGATTACCTTAAAGAGTACCTGAATACACTACCAGTTACAGCCCACAAGAGTACCCGACTACACTACCAGTTACAGCCCTCATCATAGTGCATGGGCCAGGGGGCTCAATGCTGTTATTAGTAACCTCTTAGTAAATATTCCAGCACCTGTTAAAATGAATTTCTGTATGCAACCTAAAGGCATAAAGAAGACTTTAGATAATGCATAATAAATAAGTTATTATAAAACATGCTAATGAACTAACCTCATCCATGGGGAACTTATGCTCCACCACTCTGAGCTGGGGGATGTTGATCTTACCACTGTAAGGCTGTGAGTACTCCATCAAATGCTTCTCCTAAAATAAAGAAAATTAGGCCATATAAATACAGACTCAAATTACAAAAAGTATTATTCCCTGCATTCTGAGAACTAAACAAACCATTTTTTCATGCAACACTGACAGGTCTTGCAGAACTTCCTCAATGATGCTCTCCACCAGAGAAATGCTAACTGACACTTTCAGTTCACTGACAGAAAGGACAGAGGAATGAAAAAAGAGAAACACGGAGATTGCATTACTTGATGCATAAGTGCTACAAGAAATTAAAGAGCAAAAATGTGTTGCTAGATGTCCTCATTGCACTTGTACTATTCACAAAAAGGATATTTGGCTCTTGGGTGAAATTTCAGGATGGACATAAACTGCGCTCTAACCTTTACAGGTGAAATGAATGTGCCTTCTCTAAACTTTTCAATAAACATCTTCATCTGTTACATTTTTTAGTATTTTTGCACAACTTGCTTTTCTCAAACAAGGAGCTGAATGGCAAAATCCACAACAGCTGTTTGATCCATGAATCAACCAATACATTTCTTGGTTCAATTACAATTGGTATTTAAAAAGTTCTTATCATCATGCTGTTTACATTTCAACACCATGAGTCCAAGGCGACACCTAATTGATCTATTAGCTTGCCTATGCAATGTTTCAAAAAGGATGTTAACGTAAGGTCAGAATTTTACCACTGTAAACTTCTCAAAATCCCATGTGACTTTTTAAAATTTACGCATTTGTTTCACGGTATTGTTTCACAGGGCGGCACGGTGGCTTAGTGGGTAGCACTGTCACCTCACAACAAGAAGGTCCTGGGTTTGATTCATGGGCGGGGTGATCTATGTTCGTTCTGTGTGGCATGTGCAATTCAGGACACTGAATTGTCCTGTAGGTACACGTGATGGACCGGTGCCCAATCCAGGGTGTTACCTTGTACCTAGTGCCCATTGAAGAGCTGGGATAGCCTCCAGCACCCCTCCCCAACCCTAATTAGGATTAGGCATTGAGGGAAATGAACTGATGAACTGAATTATTGCTTCACAATATATCCTCAGGCATCTGAAAAATACTGATGAGTTTGCATGAGTTTATAATAAAATTGAAAATTGCACGAATTACAAAATGGACAAAATGGAGCTAAGCAAATCTACAGTTACTATGTACACCATCTTGAGATCTATCAAAATTCTTCATTAGAGAAAGTTTGACGAAACCACAAAAAATTGTTTAAAGAGGCGCAAGAGTCCACTTTTAATATATGAAAAAAACTTCAAAACATTTTATAAAAATGTATAAAAAGTATAAAAAGTCATAAATGTTATGACGTGCACACAAACAAAAGAGAAAAAGGTGAGACACAATTTGCAGGGATCAGTCACGAGTTTATTGAAAAAGAATGAACTAAAAGCAGTGGTTTAAAATGTGTAAAGAAACAGAAAGACAAAAACAAAAGCTCAGCCCTCGTGGCAGCTGACCGCTGTAGAAGTCGAGTGAAGCCCGGGGCTCGAACCGCGGACTCCAGGAGCAGCATCATGCGCGATCGAAGTGCGCCACTGCTCACGTGATAGTCCGCGGCATCGGTGTCCGCAGCCGATGGTGGTGGCTTCACCGATGCCCCGGGCTGGGGGGCTCTCTCCTATTAACATAAAAGGAAAAGAAATAACATACATAACAAACGGTAACGAAATGAAAAATAAAACGAGCGATGTCCCGATCGCAGGTGGCGGTGGCTCTGAATCTTCTCAAACGCGGCCGGGGGAACATAGACCTGTCACGGCCTATCGAGGGAGCCAGAACCACCGAGGTAAGACTGGCTCACACAATCAGTGTCCTGGTGGTCCGTGCACCCGCTGGATGCGAGGCGACGAACGGCGCAGCCTTCTATGTGGTCCTCGGATGGCAGCTGCTGACTCGTGTCTGACCCCAACATCCAGGGGTGCCACGTGACACGTGCTTACGATCGTATGCTCAAGCCCCATTGGGCCCGGGAGATACCAGGCTGTCCCTAACCAGCACAGCAACCGGGACGCCCGCACGATGGTAGCGTGTGTGCGCTCGGTGTAGGTGCATTCATTCAAAGCGGCGGCGCCGAGCTGAGTGCTGCACCCGGCTTTATAGGGGAATGCCAGGTGCACGCACTCAGCCCAATTAGGGCTGCACGCCCCTTAAGCACTTCGGGGGAGGTGCTCTGTAATGCCAACCACGCCGGAATCCGAACTGCGGTTTGGCGGTGTGGTTGGTACGGTTACAATAAATAATTTGCTAATTTAAGAGTTTCAGTATTCCAGAGGTATAAATTATGAATGGGACACATAGCTGGTGCTATAGAGCAGATGAGACCGACAGACAAGAAATTTTAACATCGGATCAAAATAGACTCCGTAGACCTGTAAAGTTTCATGCGTTTCCAAACATGGTAAAACTCTAAAAATCTCATTGTGAATTGCATTTGACTCAAAATAGCCAACTTCCTTTGGGCAGAATCATTAAAAACCATGTGATCTTTGTTTTTTACTATAAGCTCTATAACCTTACCAAATTTGGAGCCCATAGGACCACCTTCATCCTGACCTTTGCATGCATTTTTGGGCGCTATAGAGCTGCTTGACCATGCCATGCCTGGTCACTATGAAAGTTTTGAGGCGTGTGCCAAATTCTATGAGTTTTTGTCAATTGGAATTACTTTGAAAACGAGCAAACATCTTAAGGGAAGAATAATAATAAATGGAACAAAACACTAGTGCTCTGCACCTCTGCTGCTCAAGCCGTAATAAATAGAGCAGAAACATTGCTCTGGACCTCTATTGCTTGAGCCCTAACAATAAACTGAGCAAAAACAGTGCTCTGCACGTCCCATGCTCGGGCCCTAATAGATGAAGCAAAAACAAGTGCTCTGCACCTCCGATGATCCAGTCCTAATAAACCTTACAATAACAATAGTGCTTTGCACCTCCCATGCTCAAGACCTAAAAATAAACAAAACAAAACCAATAGCACGCTGAATCTCTGGTGCTCGAGGCCTAATAAACACTACCAGAAATAAAACTGGCATGGGGGACCGCACA
>JAYDZF010446276.1:0-14198 GCA_034509105.1 Microcambeva barbata
ATTTCATTAACGTTTTTTATGTTTCGTTATTTTTTGTTGTTTTTTCAGTTTACAGGAGCGAGCCCCCCGGCCCGGGGCGTCGGCGAAGCCAACACCACCGGCTAAAGACATCGAAGCCGCCGCGGGCTTCCGTGTGTGGTGGCGCACCTTGACGGCGCGTGACACCTCGAGCCCCGGGCACAACTCGACTCCTGCAGCGGCCAGCTTCACGAGGGCTGATCTTCTTTTACCTTTTATTTATTTAACCCTTTATGCCGCTGTTTTTGTTTAATTAATTTAAATAAAACTCGTGCTGATTCTGCAAATGCGTCTCACCCTTTTGTTTCTTTTGGGTCCGCAGGACCCCGCGTAACACACAAGGCAGGAATGAGCTACAAAACCATAAGTAAGACACTGGGTGAGAAGAAGACAACTGTTGGTGGCATTGTAAGAAAATGTCGATCTGGGGCTCCATGCAACTACACAGGGGAAACTTGTTAATGATATTAAGGCAACTGGGACAAAGGTAACCAAGAAAACCATTAATAACACATTACACCGTGCCCGCAAGGTCCCTTTCTGCTAAGGTTTCTCTGCTAAGGGCACAGGAATACTTCACTGCACCAATGGGAGAATATATGGAGTGACCATAGAATCTGGGTGACAACCTAATTTCCTCATTCCAGCATGACAATAACCCTAATCATACAGCCAAGGCAACAAAGGAGTTGCTCTCAAAATCATCATGGGATCAAATATTTATTTCCTATACTGTATGCATTCACCCCCATTGCTATGAAGCTCTTAAAATGGTCTGGTGCCACCAATTACATTCAGAGGTCACGTGCTTAGTGAAATGAAGTCCAGTTTTGTGCAATCTAAGTGTTGTTTTAAGTTCACTAAAAAGCATTTGGTAGACTCCCCAAATGTATTCAGGATGGTGCTCTGGTCAGATGAGAGCAAAATTGAACTTGAAATTGATGTTCGCCAACAAGGAAAATGCTATGGCTGGTGCAAAACCAACACTCATCACCCCCAAAACACCATCTTCACAGTGATACATGATGGTGGCAACATCATGCTGTGAGGATGTTTTTCAGGGACTGGGTCAGAGTTCAGGGGAAGATAGATGGTGGGTCAGTGATTTGAGACTGAGATGTAGATTCACCTTTCAATGGGACACTGACCCAAAGCATCCTGCTAAAGTAACACTTGAATGGCTTAAGGGGAAATATGTATATGTATGGGAATGGCCTAGTCAAAGCCTAGAGCTTAATTCAGTTGAGAATCTGTGGTCTGACTTGAAGAAACCATCTAACTTGAAGGAGCTGGAGCAGTTTTCATAGAGACTTATCCAAAATGTGTTATGCCTTGAGAGAGAGGACACAAGAATGCGGCTATCAGCCAACCAAATTAAATGTTTATTAGTTTCAATAAATGAATTTATATTAATAAAGTAGCAAACTCAAGAATGAAACCAAAATCACTCCAACTCAGAACCTTGGAGCATACACTGAATTGTGTCGTGGGTATCAAACCCGGATCTCCCGAACTGCCGACAATTACTCTGTCACTGCACCTACCCAGCGTACAAGCTGGATTGTCGGAGGGAGCTCGTTAAACAAGCCTCTCGGGCTCGGCCGGCTTCACACGATCCCAGCGGGCACACAGTCCTGGGAGCGGGCAAAGAGAGAGAAGCCGATGATGCCAAGAGAGAGCGAATGGTGTCGTTTGCTAAGCCTCCAGCACGTTTCCGATTAGAAGCGCAGCTGCCCTGAGAAAACACAGTTACACAAACTCCCACTTTCCCTGACAAAAAAGGGCTATCGTACCTCGGGCCTCCTGACCCTACTTCCACCGACTGACCCTATCAAAATAAAGGTGGTTCTTGATTAACATGTACTGTGTGCACGGCGGATAAAGACAACACAGTTTACGAAAAGGCGCGACAGCTCACAATGCCTCAGGTTCCTATTTATGGGCTGAGGACAGGTGCGTGCTGTCAGCCGTTACGGATTAATATTGAATAATTTTACAGGAGAAAGGGTCTTGGTTTAACAATTCTACCCAGCAACATACATCGTCATCGGTTTCAGCCAATCAGCTAGAGATACGTCATCCAGAGGGCGTGTCTAGCTTTTAGTGAAAGTTGAACTCAATAAAAACTCTGTTTCTTTGTCTGGGGAGACTTCAACTGATCCTGAATCTGTGGGAGCCTCCTGAGCGCTCAGCTTGCTTTTACCAATAACTTTTGATCTTCTAATAAATGATCGATTGATAACTTGTTAAATTTTGAATTATTTACAAAAGAATACGTGGCACCTTGATTATTGGGCGTTACTATTTTTAGAAGCCATAGGAAGCCCCCTGTATAGCCAAAAAATGGCATCATTCACAAACGGCTCGACAACACTTATTGCAGGAGCCAGCATTGTTGGCTTGCTAACAAAATGACTTTCATCTGTAATTGCTGCAAAAGGTGACTGTACACAGTACTGACTTTAGGGGGGTGAATAGTTATGCACACTGAAGTTTTCTGTATGTTCAAATGTTTAAAATGCATATCATCAAACAATCAAGTTTAATTAAAGTTTGTGAGGTAACAAAGCACAAAAATGTCCTGGGGGGGTTAATACTTTTGAAAGGCACTGTAGCTGAAGCCAATCAGGCCCATGCGGACCAATTAGGAAGGGGGAATGCTACTGCAACTTATTTACATATTTGTCATAATTCAAAATGTCGCAACTTAGCCCAAGTACTATAATTTATCATTTGGCACTAAGCACATCTTTAATACCAAATGTAAGTTGTCAGGCTTCCTCTCTTTCCTAAGAATGTTTTTAGATATGTACAGCCGTTTACTCTTGTGACGTTAGCTACATGAGAAGAGAAAGTCAAGTAATAATTATAACAAACTCACCCATTTATGAAGTCAACCATGTTGTTGGGATGAACAGCACGTTGTAATTTATTTTGAGAGAAATCTTTTATGAGCCTAAATTATTCAGAAACTCATCGGCTGCTGGATTAAATCTGAAACCTCCACTGGAGTCAGAAAAGTAGGGCGTCAATACATCAATGATAAGTATTATTCATGCAGAAAAGATAAAACATGTTCATTCAGCTACTCTCTCTGTTCCAGTTGTACATTTAATTGATATTGATATTTATTTTTATTTTATCTCAGTGATTCATTAATGATTAATTGTTTACCACCTATTTCACTTGTACACCATGAGGTCAAAAATATATAGATACCTTTAGTCTCAATTTCTGGTATTTCAGCTAAACAATTTGTTAGCATGTATATAAAATAAATAAATTTAGGATATTGTTTAAAATTAAAAAAGTAGAATGTATTTTATGTGCAAAGTGATACTTGCAATATGCCCATAAATAGCTGGGACGTAAGATAAATTAGAGCAATACATTAGTTAGATACAATTCTGATTCCTGCAAGAAAAAAAATAGTAACTGTTAACCGCCAGCTAGCATGAATTTCTGCAGTACTTAAGGTTCCTAAGATCACAGTGGCCTCCAAAATCCTTAAATGGAAGAAGTTTGAGACGACCAGATCTCTTCCTAGACCTGGCTGTCCAGCCAAACTGAGCAATCATGGGAAAAGAGCCTTGGTGAGAGAGGTAAAGAAGAACCCAAAGATCACAGTAACTGAGCTCCAGAGATGCAGTAGGGAGATGGAAGAAAGTTCCACATAATCAACTATTACTGCAGCCCTCCACCAGTCTGGGCTTTATGGCAGAGTGGCCCAATGAAAGCATCTCCTAACTGCAAGCCATATAAAAAACACATGAAGGACTCACAGACTGTGAGAAATAAGATTATCTGATCTGATGAGATGAAGATTGAACTTTTTGGCATTAATTCTAAGTGATCTGTGTGGAAAAACAGGCACTGCTGATCACCTGCCCAGTACAATCCCAACAGTGAAACGTGGTGGCAGCATCATGCGATCGGGGGGGCAAGTACAGACATATCCTGGAAGAAAACCGTTTCCAGAGTGCTCTGGACCTCAGACTGGGCCGAAGGTAGAGTTACTGTGGGCATGCCATCAGCAATTCAGCTACAGTCGCTCATCTGTCTTGCCTTCACTCCCCATGTGCATTAATAAGTCTTGGCCACCCATGTCTTCCTTGGACCACATTTAATAGATAATGACCAAAGCAAACTGGGAACAGTTTCCAACCACTGATAAGCCACACTTCTAATACTCTGCCTTTCCTCTATCAGATGCCAGAGAATTGTGAAGCGTTCACACTAAGCTACTGAGCCTGTAGAGTCATATTCTCATAACTAAGTTTAATGAGACCGCTCCTACCTGTGCTCCTAGTGTTTATCGTTGTCCTGTTTCCTGCTGTTCCTGTTCTGGTCTCCTCCAGTTGTGCTCCTGCCTAGTTTGTGTCCACCTGTCAATCCAAGACCCAAGCAAACTGCCACACCTCTGTTGTCCCAGGCCGGGATCAGATTCTCCCTGCTCTAGTTTAGCCATGCCTCTGCATCTGCACAGCTCCATCTGCCCTTGCCAATCCGATCATCTCCCCGGTCAGTATCTGGATCCATTACCTGGAACATAACTGCATTCCTCAGCCAAACGGCTTCATCGTCGCTTCCAACCAGCCTCGTCCTCCCCTTTGAGTATAGTACTGTGAGATAGCACTGTGAACCAGTCAGGTTCCCATTTTCATCCATTGCTGCCACCCTAATCTGTCTCTGTGCATTTCATCCATTACATTATTTCAATACTATCCATAAACCAGTTCTGTTTTATCTCATCTCTCTCTCTCTCTCTCTCTCTCTCTCTCTCTCTCTCTCTCTCTCTCTCTCTCTCTCTCTGTGTGTGTTCCGTTTGAGAATTTGTAACAGAATTCTCTGGCCCAAATAATGGAACTCTCCAACCCACACCCAGATGACCCCAAGTTCCTCGAACTTCATCTGGGCCAACAGACCGCGTAGCTGCACTGACCTCTGGTGTCAGATACAACGATAAAGACACACAACTTCAAGTAAATAAATATGACTTACTTAATGTTACAGCAAGGAAATTAGTAGCTGTGTTGGACTCCACTGACCCTTCTGACTGGAACTAATGACTAGGGAATCAGTTCATAAAAATTACCCTACCCCTGACATTCATGATTTGGTCACCACTTTGTTATTCATCGCTGCAGCCTTAAACCATTTTGTGGATGGATGCCTCAATTAGCCACCAAAATCAATCAAAAATCAAAATGGCAGTTCATTACCTGATGTAAAATTGAATGTCTGTGTCAGAGCTGGGAACATGTTGTGGCCAAGGTTAGCTGAATGCAAACATCATGTAGATATTTTCTCAGCTCCTCCACGTCATGAAAAAGATCTTTGTTTTCAGTGCAAGACATGTCTAGTAATGAAGGCTCAGGAGCAGAACAATAATCATGCTCCATTGTAAGATTAGTTGATGGATCTTCTATGGAGATAGATTCAGCCGGTCTTTGTCATAGCTCTGAGTGCTAGAAGTACATTAGCAACTGATATTGCTTACAGGTGGAGCCTTAAAGAAAGATTGCAAATTTTATTATTGCCTTTCAGTTTTCAATTAAGTCATTCAGTTTGGCTAGATTCAAATAATTACTTAAAGCACAACTCTGTTTTAATATAATTTCTTTTCAGAATGTATATATAGGGACAAATGGTACTGAGTAATACTGGGTTATTTTAGATAGAAGAAAGGACCAAATTGATTAATAAAATTAAGAAAATCAACAAAATAAAGTGCCTTGCAAATTTTTTTTGTTTTGTTACTGTTAGGGGATGGGGAGCGTCAGGGCTGAAACGACGCTCCCTAGCCAGCCGGTCACGTGCTTTAAAAGCCGGCATTCTCCCACACTCTGGTGTGGGAGCATTAAGTGAAGAACATGCGTGTTCTCGGTCGCGCTGAGTTTTTGTTTGGTTTTGGCGTAGCGAGTCGAAGGATTATTCGTGTTTTGGTTACCGGTTTCTCCGCGTGTGTTTTTCCCGTTCGCGTATGCTCGCAAAGCGAGCCCTTAGTTTGTTTGTTTTCTTCCGGCGTTTTTGCTCTGCTCGTGTTTTCTTTTGTTCGCATTTTTTCTGGTCGCGCCTCTCGCTACGTTCCTCCCCCTCTCGTTTCATATAGTCTGCCTGTCTGAGGGACGTGAGTGACAGCCACAGCCACGCCCCGGTATCCTGTCTGTCTGAGGGACGTGAGTGACAGCCACGCCCCGGTATCCTGTCTGTCTGAGGGACGTGAGTGACAGCCACAGCCACGCCCTGGGATCCTGTCTGTCTGCTGGACTCAAGTGGCGGCCATACCCGCTCCCTGTATCCTTGTCTGCCTGCCAAGCCTGAGGGTCCTCATCTGACGCCTCTCGCTGCCGGAACCCAGGACTCTTGAATCCTTGTTGTCCTGACTAAAAGTCGCGTAAACTCGCTTTGGTGTGTGTGTGTGTCATTATGGGTTCCACCCCTCACCTACTACCCGCGCCCCGTAACAGTTACCTCACAACCTGGAATTTAAATGGTTTGAGGGTTTCCATAATTTCATTTACAGAACATGCCTACAACTTTGAACATTTGACGTTTTAATTGTGAAGCAGGAAACAACAGAAAACTTCAGTGTGCACCCACCGAAGTTCAGTATTTTGTGGAGCGACCTCTTCCAGCAATTACAGCTGAAAGTCGGTTTGGATAAGGCTCTATGAGCTTGCCACTGGGATTCTTGACCATTCCTCAAGGCAAACCTGCACTAGCTCCTTCAAGTTAAATGGTTTCTGCTGGTGAACAGCAAGTATGACCAGATATTCTCAATTTGAGGTCTGGGCTTTGACTAGGCCATTAAAATACATGTGCACATTTCCCTTTAAACGACTCAACTGTTGCTTTAGTAGTTTTCTTTGGGTCATTCTCCTGTTGTAAGGTGAACATCTGTCCCAGTCTCAAATCACTGATAGACCTCAACTCGGACTAGTTTCTCCGTCCCTGCTTCTGAAATGCATCAACACAGCAAAATGCTGCCACCATCATGTTTCACTGTGGAGATGGTGTTTTGGGGGTTAATGAGGTGTCAAATCAAATGAAACCCCGTGTGCTCTCACCATGTGTTGCAGGATAGCCTGGGCTGTTCCCATAGTAGACAGCAGTTTGTGCAGAGAAGCAAATATGCAGGTCTTGCTGAACCTGTCAAATATAACAAGCATGACCATGAACCCTTTGGACCTCAGCAATCCTGTTACAAATTCCAGAGCTAGGTGAGACCATGGTTATGACGGAACTGGCAGTAAGCAGATTAATCCTTGGGGCGCTCCAGGGGGCTCTTGCTAGTGGCAAACACAGAGCATGAACACACCCTACTTGCTGAAGTTCCTCTTAAACTGCCTAAAAAATTTAACAAAGCCTAAAAATCTCTACATTTGGCAGACGAATTGGGAATGAGCCAAGTCTCCGCTGCTGTTATCTTAGCTAGTTAATTTGCAGGGCTCCTTGGGACACAAAAATCCCAGAAAGGAAACAGTAGGGGTGTACTTACTTTTCTTTACAAATAAATGGTATTCTAGGAGAAGCTGAGGTCCCATCACACATGCCCCACATGTTCTTTGATGGTTTGTCTAAATATCGTCCAGATAAAAGTGGGCATTTTTCCCAAAAGTTGTTCCCAGAGTGCCATTTCCCATTCAAGGCCCGACGTAACAAAAGCGAGACCATAAACACAACCTTTGCTCTTTCTGAGAGGAATCGGGATGGTTTCTGTTAAAAGACCAGGGTACACTGAAACAAGAAACCCCTACACCTTCTAGCTTCACCCGAGAAACGCGGAAGTTTAGGTATTAGTGGCTCCCCAACAGTCTGGCAGACAGATGATGGGAACATGCTCTCGGAGCTGAGCACCGGAGGTAGGCTAGGCTGAGCAAGCACCGATAAAGTTGGCCCAGTTTATTTAGTGTGAGCTTGTGATGGCAATGGCAAAGGTGCGACGCCGCATGACTGCCAGGTAGACCTCAGGTGAATGCCATTAAGACTAATTATTATCCTTGTTATTTAATGCACTAGCTTTCAGTGTTCCATAATTCCTGCGAGTTTCTCACACTTATCTGTGTGCAAAGTTGGTGAGTGATTGCTATGAGAAATCGTGCAAGAATGCAAGGTATGACACTTTCTCAGCGTCCATTTTAAAACACCTTCAATCAGATGTGTGTAATTACCTTTTATTGCCATTGGGTGTTCTTGGAACTGTGATCCTCTGCGTCTGGCAGTTTGGCCTCCAGGCTGAACGATGGAATGCTCTTATCCTCTTTTCCAACCACTTACCGGGAGTGGAGCGACTACTAAGTGCACTAGTACCAGCGTTAGTGATGTTCCCATGCCTGTTTTTCCAAAATTCCCGGATTAGTATTGTATCTAAGATATGTCCCACTGGAAAACATGTTTGGGACTGTAACCCTCCCAATTGACCAGTTACTGAGTAGTTACCCTAAGTTTGTCAGGAGTCTAGCAGGGATCAAACTGTGTAAGGCTCCATCTATATCCCTATGCGGTGGCTGAAGGCGGGTGCTGGAGGGCAGTTGCTGTGGGTGGTTTAGCATAAGCAGGGAAATGACGTTTGAGTAAATTCAAGGTTTGCTAAACCCCTGGGGGACCAGTGAAGTTTGAGGGTCAAACAAGGAAAGAAAACCAAAGATAGACCAACAGCTGAAAGAGTAAAGAGTCTTAAACTTGGAACCATTGTGGTTAGTGTCACACAGCCTAAATGTATAGGGTCTGATAAAAACAAACACATATTAGATTCTACATGTGTCCCTCATTACCCATCCATGGCCTTGTTGTCCAAATCCCAAGGCTTTTTTACAGTTTGAAAGGCTAGAGTAATAAGCTTGGAACCATTGTCATGTGGTTTGTGTCACAGGCCTATCCCGGTGGTCTACAAGCATGAATCACATATCAGTGGATTTGTCTCAATGAGTAGATGAGTATTGGGTAACTCCACAGGAAATCACGAAGAATCCCGCTGTTTTTATGATTAGCTACTAAATTTACATTTTTATTGGGCACTTGGGTAGACAAATATGGCATAGTCACACTTGGGAGAACTTGTAGATAGTAAATCTAATTCAATTTGTCATCCTGGAGGTACTAGAGACTTTATTCAAAGTCATGCAGAAGAAGCACATGAAGGACTTAAAATATGTTCAAGTGGACCTGGGGCTTCCAGATTTTTATACTGCTCCAACAGGTGCGCATAGCCCACAGGTTTGAGTTTTTAGTCAATCAGACCTTTCGAAGTGGTCCTGCATCAGGTGTGTAGGAATCTGAATGGGAATACATAGTGATTCAGACATCAAATTGGGGTCTAGCAAGGTCTGGTGGGCCCAACATTTTGGCCACATCATCCACAAGGGCTCCAGGTGTACATACTCAAATTTAGAAGTGTTCGGGCCTTTTAAAGTATCTTTCATGGGGCAACAATTCAAGCCAAATCCAGTGTTGATGACTTCTCAGGAATCAAAGCATGTGCTTTTCCATCCTCTAATAGAGGTCTTACAGGAACCCCCTGTTCAAGTGGCAAAGATAAGACAATTCTTGTTCTGCAACGTGGCCAAATCTTTACAGAACTCATTGAAGTGTTGTGAAGGATGATTTTTTCTGTCCGATTAATAATCTTCTTAATGAAGTTTTGAGGGACATACTTTCCGAATTTTGGCAGGACAATGAGAACATTGGTGAAAAACTACTAGGTACCTTATCTTCGCCACAAGTTTGGAAAACAGCAGTGGAAAAGCATTGACCAAATCATTGGATTTTGTTGTGCTTATGCCTGTTAAACTTGGAACAAGCTTTCTTGGGATGCTTTAAGAGTTGACAGCTGCCTCTGGTCTGTTACTGAGTCGGATCAAATAAACATTGAGTCCTGTTGTTCAGCCAGTAGTCAGTCTACAGCCAACATCAAGAACGGGCTAGTTACTTACCCAGCTATTGTGAATGACACATTAGTAAGTACTTGAACAATTATCCCAGTGAATCTGACACCCAAAACTTGCCTCTTTTCCTAAGGTTTTGTACTGGATTTGATTTGTTCATTGGCAAGAGCATTCATATCAGTTTTACACAAATGCTTTCAGTGACAACCACTTGCTCACACATGTGGCTACTTCCTGTAATTACCAATGAATGACAGCTACCCAGATTTCAGACACGAAATTACCAATGTCTTCGGGGAGCAATGTCAAAAATGTCAAAACAGACAGAAAGTAGTAAAACAATAACTTCCGAAAAAAAAATCAATACTGCCATTCACATGTTAGTTTGAATCTATAAAAAGCAAATAACACCAGGGGCAACCATTCTTGTTGAGGTTTTCAAAAATATAACAAATAATCATTTTTTATTCATTTTATATATGTGAAGTTCTGAGAATAACTTGAGCAAGCCGATGGCAACTGTGGCAAGGGAAAACTCCCTAAACATACAGGAACAAACCTTGGAGGAACCAGACTCAGCAGGGGCCCATCCTTCGTGGGTGGACTGGAGAATATTTAATATCACATGATTTATAAAGTTCATGCAAACAAACACAACAGAATAAAATACATTTGACTAAAAGTTATAACTAGCAAAAAGTATATGGATATATAAGAGTTCTTCATTATTCCGTATGGTTTCTGAAATAGTCTGTTGTGAGTTCTGGAAGATCTTTGAGTAAACACGCCTGGCCCCTTCTTATCTATCAGGAGCAGCATTATTTACATGCCAGATGGGGTGTGCAGACTTCCATCAAAATATCACCTGGGATTAAAACAGAAGATGTAGTTAAAAAGTGAAATTATTTAGAGTAAATAAATAACAGCATAACTAAAAGGGAGAGCAAGCAGGTAACTAAGTCTTGAAGGCTTTCATAGCACATCAGCACCCACTGCACCAGCTGTCATCAACCAAAGTGATCAGAAAGGAGAATCAAAGTGACAGCAACCCAATATCCCTGATCACCACAAGTTTCTAACATCAAGAACCTCCAAGCTCTGCTCCTTTATCTATATTTGAATGGACAGCCCAAGCCCCAGAGGTAAAATCAGAAGCAGCCAGAAGTAAACATGCAGTGGCAGGAAATCCGACAAACATGAAAGCATCAGACCTACTCACCCCTTTCTGCCTCAAGGTCCACCCAAGGTTCCTGTTCCAGTATCTCTGACATCCTGCACTCACTCCCCTTTAACATCAAGGTCAACCCAAGGTTTTCTGTTCCTCTGTCTCTGCAGCCCTGCACTTGCTCACCTCCTCACTCAAGGTCAAGCCAAAGTTCCTTTGTCTCTGCTGATTCTTATATCCTGGACTTCCCCACCTCTGCACATCACAAGGTCACCCCTATATTCCTATTCTGTTTCTACCCACATTGCCATACCTGCCCTTCACCCTAGTCTGCAGTCGACCTTGTTTGTTATTATTGTTTAGTCATTCAGTTTTTCCTCTCTTGTTGCCTTTTGTTTTTGTATCCCTATTGTTTCCTAATAAACATCTTTTGTTTGGCATGTCTGTGTCCATTGAGAGTGTGTGAGCAAGTCTGGGTTCCTCCACTCACCTAATCCTAACAAATATAAATTTATATTAAGGTAGAGGTAAAATATAATATAAAGTAAAATATAAATTGCGTTCTAACTTTGATTCTGCTTGTTTTAGTTTGGTGTGCACTCATTATACCATGAAGCAAGCTTTAACTCCCTGATCAGTTTAGCTTCAACTGGAGCTACTCTGTCTAAGGTTGAGTGGAATACAGACTCTAAGCTTTAGGTTCTACTGGTAAACTAACGGTTGGTAATTCTGGTAAGTTGTTTAAGAATGCTGCTGCAGTTGCAGACATAATAGTATGTTTAGATTTTAAATGGCGTAGTTTTTGTATTTTATTATATACACATTAAAAGATGAAATTAGGTCATTTTGTGGTGAAACGATCATGTTATCTTTATAGTTAGTATTAAATCCAAGGTATGCTTACAGCGCTGAGTGGGCTCTGTCACATTTGGTGTATTACCTATAGATTGTATAATATAAACAAACACAATTTTAAGAGGATCAGATTTATTGTCATAATGAATTAAGGCATGTTGCATTGATAATACTATTTGGGAAGAAAATCTGTAAATTCATGTAAAAATTCCAGATCCAGGTGATCGATAAATAATAACTAGTTTAAACATACTAGTTTTTATCAAATGAGGATAACATTAAAGCCACCTCCTTGTTTCTTCACCCAATGTGCATTTTATTACCTTCACCTGCCACGTACACGTGATGATCATAAAATTAGAATATCATGAAACAGTTGATTTATTTTAGTAAGTCCATTCATAAAGTGTATAATAAATTATTTCATTACACACAGACTGATATATTCAGCAAAATTAAAAGAAATAAACATTTGAAATAGAACTGACAACTAATGAAAATCCCAAATTCAGAGTCTCGGGAAATTTGAGGATTGGGAAAAAGGTTCAATATTAAAGACACCTGAAGCAACACTCCAATCAGCTAATTAACTCAAAACACATGCAAAGACCTATAAATGCTCTCTCAGGGTAGTTCTGTGGGTTATACAATCATGGGGAAGAATTAACAGCTGTTTTAAAAGATGACCATTGGCACCTTACACAAGTAGGGCAAAACACAAAAGGTCATTGTAAAAGAGGCTGGCTTTTCACAGAGCTTTGTCCAAGCACATTAATAGAGAGACGAATGGAAGGAAAAAATGTGGTGTGTGAAAAAGTGTACAAGCAATAGGGATAACCCCACCATGGAGAGGATTATGATACAAAACTCATTCATTTAATGATTTTCTTCTTGTTTAATGTAAAAACACTTCTAATGTAATTAGAAGTAACTGAAAGGCTTTCCCAGAAGTGAAACCCCACTGCACAAGAGTGGACACAAACCCGTCACCAATGGTTTGACATATGGGGTGTGTGGCATGTCTGTAGATGTGGACCCCATTCCCAGCCAGATATGTTAGTTTGGGAATGCTTGTTTGTGTGGTATGCTGGTCAGACACATTTAAACATTTTAAACATTCACCCTTCTATGATCTTTAAAAATGATGACTGTAAATCAGCCTCTTTTTTTTACACATTCTACAGCTACACCAACTGATATTTCTAGTGTAATGAAACCAAAGGGCAATGCAATTGGTAGCAAGCATGGCCAACATTTTAAGGATTTAACCAAAAAGTTAAAATTTGTGAAAATAACATTGTTGAAATGTATAAAAGTAATGTGTTTGTAAGTTACAGATGGCAAACATTTGTGCTAATGATGTTCCTCTTTTTTAACGTAAAATACACTTCTAATGTAGACACTAGCAAATTGATAATAAAATAAAAATAACTAGGGTTTTGTACCAAGAAAGTAAGTGTGGTAGCAAGCATGGAAAACATTTACCCAACTAGTTAAAATAAGTGGAAATTACATCGTTTAAATGTCTGAAAGTATACAAGTAATTTGTTTGTAATGTTACACACTTTTTATAGATGGCAGACATTTGTGCTTGGTCCATTTATTCTTCTTGTTTAATGTAAAAGACACTTGTAATGTAATTAGACACAAACAATTAGACACTAAAATAAAGAAAAACCTCAAATTCTCTTGACTGCAAACATCAACTTCTAACACACAGGTGGTGGAACCATAAACAAGGCATCTAAATAAATGAAAGTTCTGTGCAAAACAACATACACAGACATAGAGGGATCTTTACATTAGAGTGTAACAACCCTCTAGCCCAGGTCCAGCTTCTAGACCCTAATACAACACATACGGACACATTTAAACATTTACAATTTCTCCTTGCTAATTTATATGACTGTACCTTAGAAATGTCTACTGTGTCTGTAAATCAGACTCGTTTTAAGACATTCTAGAGCTACACCAAAAGGTAGTTTTAGAGTTAAGAAAAAAAGGGTTTGTACCAAGAAAGAAAAGATATATCTAAGCAAATGGTAGGAAGTAAGGTAATCATTTTAAATAGAGAGAGAGGGGTTAGAAAACTAAGCATTGAACCCAGATCACATCTTCTTACTTAACTTCATTTAGTTAGTTTAAAAGCCTTTACAAAGTGCCATTTATACCATACAATTATTTTTTATTAAAAAAATTAGGGGTGGGACTCGATTAAAAATTTTAATCTAATTAACTACAGGCTTTGAAATTAATTAATCGAAATTAATCGC
>JAYDZF010446375.1:0-10927 GCA_034509105.1 Microcambeva barbata
CTGTGGGAGGAAACCAGAGTACCCGGAGGAAACCCACGTGGACACTGGGAGAACATGCAAACTCCACACAGAAAGGAGCTTGATCGGCCCACCCAGGGATCGAACCCAGAACCTTCTCTCTGTGAGGCAACAGTGCTACACACTAAGTCACTCTGGGTTGCCCGATACCAAACTCATGATCAGCAATTAAGTCTCCACAGTGACACGGAAAGCATTCTGTTCCTCAAGCTTTTAACTGTACACTTTTCATGCTTGTGTGTGTGTGTGTGTGTGTGTGTGTGTGTGTGTGTGTGTGTGTGTGTGTGAACTACAGTTCCCCCAGTAAGAGAAAAACAAACCATAAAAATAAAGCTTATCTCGGATGAGACGGTGTATGATGATGCAGTGCAGTCAGCAATTTTAGAGCTGGTGAGTCGCTTTGGTCTTTCTTGTCATTATATTTTAAAATATATATAATTTGTTTATCGTTTTACACCATACAACCTCTGTCACACCTGTAAGCCTTTTATTTTAGAAGATTTGCACTCTAACTTAAGTCAGTCAGAAACTGAGAAGGCTATTGACTAATATAAACTTGGGGTTGTTTTAACACTCGCATGTAAACCCCCTTGTACATTCAAACTTTTAATGCGCCTCTTGCAGAATGAAGCGTGTTTAGGGTTATTTATATTTAGTGGGTGATACATCTGGATATTAACTGCTGCTCATAATAATGTACAGTAGTGTTTAGAACTAACTGAAAGCAGTGAGAAGATCAGATAAACGTATTTACAGACAGTCAGACAGATACAGAAAGATAAACAGACAGAAAGACATACAGATACAGACATATAGATAGGTAGACGGACCAAAAGACGATAGATGGATGGATGGATGGATGGATGGATGGATGGATGGATGGATGGATGGATAGATAGATAGATAGATAGATAGATAGATAGATGTGACACATGTGTAGTTTAGTTGTGACTGAAAACAAAAAAACAAATGAGATGTCTTTGCATGTCTTGCTGATGCACGCACTAGTCCATTGATTTTTGGTCTACCTGGGTGGTGAGACAAAGCTCCATCACATTATTCCATCTTACAGCTTCTGATAACAAATGATGCTTGTCTAAATGTATTCTTAACTGAACTAAGCATAACATGGGGTATTCTTGTGGTGGTTCAAGACTGTGTTTAGATATTGTGTCTGTTGTTCAGTTCAGTTCATTCTCTTTAACCCCTTATCCTGATCAGGGTCTGTAGGGGTGCTGGAGCCTATCCCAGCTCTTCAATGTGCGCAAGGTACAAGGTAACACCCTGGATGGGTGCATCACAGGTACCTACAGGACAATTCAGTGTCTCCAGTCATCCTGGTAGCATGTCTTTGGACTGTGGGAGGAAACCGAAGTACCCGGAGAAAACACACATGGACACGTGGAGAACATGCAAACTCCACACAGAAAGGACCCAGATTGGCCTTCTTGCTGTGAGGCGACAGTGATACACACTAAGCCACCGTGCCACTATTGTGCTTGTTGTAATTAAAAAAAAAAATGTATTCATGATATAGAGTTGTTGAGAAAATGACACATTAGCTTTGCTGAATAATAAAGTTCAGCTTCTCTTTTGTAGGTGAGGCAGAAGTTGGAAGAACACGGCATGTTGAAGAACACTACAGTGACGTGGAGGGTGCATTCAAACGGACAAATCTTTCAGAAGAAACTTAAAGATGATTCTTAGATACTCACATTCGATTTACTTTTCTATTTACTACTAATCAATTATTATTATTATTATTATTATTTTACTGAACCAGAGTAAGCCAAAACACACATAAGGAGAACATACAAATTCCACAAATGTTGGGGTCCCTGAACAAGATACTTGATTTAGAAAAGCATCATTAGTTTTGTATACAGTCACTGCAAGTTCCTTTATATTAACGTGTCAGATAAATGATGAAAATGTTTTATCCTCAAGGTTAAGGTACAGAACTAGTAATCTACGGGTCACTGGTTCATGCCCCACCACTGCCAGGTTGCCCCTGTTGGACCCTTAAGCGAGGCCCTTAAATGTACAGTCACAGGCATTGGTGGTCACATAGATAATAAAGTAAACACTCGAAATATTCAAGTTCTAAGTTATTACAATTAGCAGAGTGACTTTCATTTTAATGTTTAGTTTAAGTTAGTTGACAACTGTTACACAGATGGGATGATTAAAGGCATGAAGATGAGATGAGAATGTTTAGTTTTGTGTTTGAGTCGTGTTGTAATGCTTTATGTAGTAAAAAAAACAACCAATGCTGCATTTAAAGACACAACATATTTTTAATTCTTTACTCTCTGTACTGGTTGGAATGGTGTTGAACACTCCATTCCATGAGCAGCTTTTATTACAGGAGTCAAAATGTCACCAACAATTTTAGGACATAATTCATTGAACGTTTTAAATAAATATATTGCAAAGCTAAGTTCAGTTCATTGTCTTTAACCCCTTATCCTGCAGGATCCTATCCCAGCTTTTCAAAGAGCGCAAGGCACACAGTAACACCCTGGATGGGGTGCCGGTCCATCGCAGGTACCTACAGGACGATCCACTGTCTCCGATCAACCTGGTAGCACGTCTTTGGACTGTTGGAGGAAACCAGAATTCCCAAATGAAATGCACACGGTCACGCGGAGAACATGCAAACTCCACACAGAAAGGACCTAGATCGAACCCAGGACCTTCTCGCTGTGAGGTGACAGTGCTACAGACTAGCTCACTAGCGGATCAAAGATTCGAATCCCCAGCTATGCTGTTAGACAGCAGAAGGCGTACATACAGGAATGGATGGGGTGTGTCTAGGAAGAGGAGATGCTCTGATTCCTGGGACCCACTGCAACCCTGGTCAGGATAAATGGTTATTTGGTAGGTGCGACTGGCACCAGCCAGATAAAACATCCTGAGAACTGACAGGTGAAGAGAATAACACTAATCATCTCTAAATCATGGTACCGGTTAGTGGGGGATACATTACACAGCAAGAGAACATTTTATCCTCAAAGTTGATGTTAGAAGCAGGAAAAATGGGCGAGGGTGTCTCCAAAGCTGCATCTGTATTGGGGTGTTCATGGTCTGCAGGGGTCAGTATGTATCACATTTAATAAAGAAGTTAATGCTGGTTTGATAGAAAAGTGTCCGAATACACAGAGCAGCAAAAAAAAAATTAAAAAAAAAATAGGCAGGTGGTCATAATGTTGCGCTTGATTGTTTTATATTAATCTGATCTGAACAAAATGCAATTTTAAATCTCTTTAGAATTTATAACTTTTATAATGTGTAACTCTTTTTCCTCTCTATGCTTTACACAGACATTTTCAAATCATTATGCAAAACAAAGAACAAGAACATTTTTGCATAGAAATGAAACCAGGGTGTGTTGAACTAGTTTTAAGTTAATCTTAAGTCATTTAATATAGGCAGTCTTTTGTACAAATTATAATGTTACTATATTCTCTCGTATTTTTAATAAACTAATAATAATCATACTACTACTACTACTACTACTACTACTACTATTATTATTATTATTATTATTATTATTATTATTAGTAGTAGTAGTAGTAGTAGTAGTAGTAGTAGTAGTAGTAGTAGTGTTATTAAATGTTGATTTCTTCTTCTTCTTCTTCTTCTTCTTATTATTATTATTATTATTATTATTAATATTATTATTATTAGGTAGTAGTATTAATGTTATTAAATGGTTACGTCCTATTATTGTTGTTGTTACAACAAATTACTCTCCGCTTTGGGGACACGGGCGTTAGTTAAGTTGCAGGATGTCACTTGCACCAGTAGAGGGAGCCACACAGCTTCATTAAACAGGCCCTGCAGGACGTTTCCAGAAACGTCGGGCTGATATTTCCTGCCAGCTATTCAATCATACAGTGTTTGCTTGCTTCAGATAAAACCGGACTGGACAAACACAAAAGCATGAAAGTCTTAAAAAACTAAAAAAAACAACAACCCTGAATTATAAAGCTACAGTACGAATATGTCTCCCATTAAAAATGAATAGAAACAAAAGAAATAAAAACTTAAAAATCCCAGAAATGCTTTTTGTCACCCCTGCTGTTGAGATGGTGTTAGTGCAGTTGCATGTTTTGCATTTTCATCAGCAGAGAGAGAGAGAGCTACATCATGACTGTAACCTTTTTAAGAGGCTTCGAATTATGAAGAAAAAACTTAATTGAACCAATAGAACTAACAGAACCTGGACTTATCTTTCCTGTTTAGTTATTTGTCGGATAGTTATTATTATTTAAATTAAATAAATTATTGTATGCTCTGCTTATTTATTCTAATTCTGTTGGTCTGCATTTTGTAGTTGCCTTAAAATTCAATGTACATTTTTATATGTGAATTTCAAATATAACAAGTAAAAGCATTTAAATGTTTTTTTTTAATGTGCCACTGCGCTGTTTGCATGTTCTCCATGCTTCCCGTGTGGGTTTCCAGTGGGTTCTCTGGTTTCCTCCCACAAGTCAAAGGACAAGCAATAAGGCTGACTGGAACCACTACAAATGTCCCATGTGTGTGTTCGTGATGATAAACAAGGCTTTTTATCTATATTGTGTCGATACGTCATGTAATCAGAGGCCAGGCTGATCCAGAAAACCCAAAACATTGAGTCAACTTTGAATTTTCAACGTCGAGATGCAACAGTCTATATTTTTGTAAATAGCTTTATGCACTTAGAATGCATTTAGTGTTTTGAAAAAAGAAATATTTATTAGGTAATTTACTTATTTTGCTTACATACATAAATGTAATGTGCAAAAAAGTAACGATGTAAACTATTAAGTAAAAACCTCATCTTCCTATAATTTTAATAATAATATTTATTGCATTGTTATATTTATTTTAAATCGCATTTTAACTTGTTTTTTGTCTTATTTTCCTCATTTGACTTGCAGTTATTGCCAATGATTGTGCGTTGTAATAATAATAATAATAATAATAATAATAATAATAATTATTATTATTATTATTATTATTATTATTTTCATTAATAAACTACACTTGAGTAAGGGAACTCAGCTCGTGATCGCCTCCCTGTGGTGCAACACAGAGAGTTAACTGTCTAGAATCTAGAATCTCGGAATCGACTCTTCACCAAACGTATCCTACCGTTAGCGTATATGGAGTCGGCTCCTCTTTAAGTGCTTTGCTTGGATTGGAAGAATCGACTCCGTAGAATTGAGTTCAGGTCTGCGGCACGACAGCAGAACTGGGGGGCGGAGGAGTCGAAACTCGCGTCAGAAAGAACGAACTTTCATCCACCGTCACGGGTCCGAACTGTCTCGTTCCTGTACCGGTGCGGTTCGTCCTGTTACCCGTCTTGGAGTCCAAGTACAGCTCATTCACTCGTTCATTTGGACGGTACCGGTGATTCTGTCTGTCCTCACTGCGCACCGGCCGGGTCTCTCCCGCACTGATGGCCAGTTCGGATGCGGACCTGCTTCTCCTTGCGCAACATCCAGTGACTGATACCGCGTCTGAACCAGCAGCACGAGAGGCTCAGAGATGGATCGAGGTAGGTGTTGTTTCTTCAGGTCGTCCGAGTCGTGCTAATAGGTGTGTTTACAGCCTGGACGATGCACCGAGATGTTCATATCGCGATACTGCATGCATCACGGTATTTAGTTTTGCCGTGGATCTTTACATTTGGGTTTTCTGGATGACAAGGATCTCATATTTCTCCACAGCGGGCGCACATAGTGGGTTTTTCTTTCTTTTTTTATTTTTCAAAATTGTGGCAATTGTGTCTCAAGCACTTTATCTGATCGTAGAGTTGGGCAACACAGGCAACACAAATGCATCAAAACATGAACCAAAATCTACAGATTTAATACAAAGTCTGGCAATCTGGTCTCACTGTGGTTTACACAACGTGCTTTTGAGTATGTTCATATCATGTTTATGGCCTGTTAAAATATATTTAATTAAGAATTATTTAATTTGTATCTGCCTTTTTCTTGTCCAGAAACTTCGAGTCGACTTCACTGACCAGGCATAACATTACGACCACCGACAGGTGATCATCTCTTTATCGTGACACCTGTTAGCGAGTGGGATATATTGTGCAAAAAGTGAACATTTCATCCTCAAAGTTTTGAGAAGCAGGACAAAATGGCGAGTCTAAGGACCTGAGCTTTGATGAGGACCAGATTGTGATGGCTTGACGACAGGGTCAGATCATCTCCAGAGCTGCAGCTATGGTGGGTCAGAACCTACCAAAAGGGCTCCAAAGATGGAACAGTGGTAAACTAGTGACAGGGTGATGGGCAGATAAGGCTCACAGATGCATGTGAGGATTGAAGGCAGTCGTATCTGTATGTGAGCAAGCTCTAACCTAGTAGTTAAGGGACTGGACTAGTAATCAGAAGGTCGCTGGTTCAAGCCAGCTACTTCTACCTTCAGTGCTTGTGTTTGTGATGCAATCTGATTTATTATTATTATTATCATGATTGTTTGCTAATATCCGCTACTGCCCCATACTAGCCTAGACAAGAGTGTTACTTTGTGAGCACAATTCATCACACTCATGCAAAGGACTTCTATTTGCTCCTGGTGATCCTGGCATGTAGCTGCTACAGTGCTGATTGGAACACTTTTGGGAGGAGCTGTACCTCTCTCTGTTTGTCTAAATAGAAACTACAGCCATGATCACAGGTCACTGCAGATGCTCCTCTCTTATTTGATATAGAATATTACAACTATTATAGGAGATTAAACACTAAAGGCTTTAAACGAAAGAGCGTTTGATGTACCCCTCGTGTGCCCCAGAACTATTCCATGATTACAATTAGAGGCCTGCTGGTGCAAACAGAACCACAGACAGAGATGAATAAACAAGTTCTGATGTGCTTTACACCAGAAGATAGGACCACAATAATCTTGTGCCGATTATTTTAATATAATATACATTTATGGTTACAATAATAAACGAACGGGCAAGCTGTGGCCTAGTGTGTGTGTGTGTGTGTGTGTGTGTGTGTGTGTGTGTGAGTGCTTTGTGATGGATTGGCAACCTAGTGAGTGTGACCTAGTGAATTGTCCAATCTGTGACCCTGAAGGCTGTCACAGCTATATGGTGCCATGCTGACTGCAGTGCATCCCACAGCTCTTTGGAGGATTATTTTTGTAATCGAGTATCCTGACGATTATAAGAGTGATTTAATAAAAAGCATAAACATAAATATAAGATAAAAAAGATGTATCTTCAAACATCTTCGAGGAATTGTTTAAGCCCTGATCCACAGAGCCGCCAAGATGCTCCCACGGATGCTCAGTAGGGTTACGGGGACTTGGAAGTCTCCAAACACGGTGGGGCGTTGCTAGTCATGTGACCGTCCAGGGTAGAGAACCGGCATGTATAGGTGTATGTGATCACAACACATTATACTTTCTTCATGAAGTAAGAATCCGTCATAATAATGAGACTCGGGCTTGTTTAAAGAAGAATGAAGATGTTTTGGGACCCCTTGTGATACGGGCTGCGTGATAACACGTACACCAATTGTTAATCACAACCCAAAGTTAGAAGATAAGAAAAACAATGAAGACATTTTAGCATTTAGGTTCCTGTATGACTGAACGTGTTGGGTATTTCATAGAGAACTGATGAGCCGTATGATTTGTATTGAACAGTATGAATGGTTTGATGTTGTTTTGAGCATGAGGGTCTGTTTGGACTCCTGCTAACCAGCCATGCGTGACGTTGTGTGTCTTTTTTAATTCTATGCCTTGTTCACGTATCTAGCATGCCAAAAACCTGGAACTGTCGAAGAGTCAGAATCCTGTATCATGAAAATGTTTGGGGTGGCATGGTGGCTTAGTGTGTAGCACTGTTGCCTCACAGCGAGAAGGTTCTGGGTTTGATCCCCGGGTGGGATGATCTAGGTCCTTTCTGTGTGAAGTTTGCATGTTCTCCAAATGTCCATGTGGGTTTCCTCCGGATACTCTGGTTTCCTCCCACAGTCCAAAGACATGCTACCAGGTTGATTAGAGACACTGAATTTTCTTGAAAGTACCTGAGATGAACCGGCGCCCCAACCAGGGTGTTACTTTGTGCCTTGCGCCCAATGAAGAGCTGGGATAGGCTGCAGCACCCCTACAGACCCTGATTAGGATAAGAGGTTAAAGACAATGAACTGAACTGAACTGAGCACGTTTGGGAACCCAGGGGATGAGCTGTAAAAACGTAAGATGGGGGCATAATGTAACTTATATCAGACAAGCTTTACAGCAGGGGTGCCCAAATGATCCCTTATAAGAGGCCCAAAATATATCACGTCTTTATTGGTAAATAAAACACTGTTTATTGAAATGAATGGTGCTTTTATTGATTATAACAGATGATAGAAAATCTTTCTGTTTAGGAGCAGACACATTTGGACAAAGGTACATTTGTAAAGAAAAAAAAAACATTCTCTCTAAAAGAAGATTAGATTAAGAGTGAATGTAAACCGAGGAATTACAGAAACCGCTGCCTTGTACGATTCATAATTAGCAGCTTCGCCAGGGTTGCCAGATTGCAGCAGTGGTTTCCATACTAAAGAGTGTGATCCCTGCTCACAGGAGCTCCACAGCATCCCTTCTCTTCTCTCCACCTTCTCATGTAAAATTGTGGTCAGCATATGTTTATCAGCTAGAGTAATATGAGGTTAAACACCTGCTGAAAGAAATTCTCGGATACGGACCAGGTTGGACCCTACTTTGACCTTTGGTGGGCCAAAAAAAGAACCATAAAGTTTGATAGTTGCTTGTTTAATCAGATTAATCCACTAAGAGGAGCTGGACTGCATGTTGGGCAGCCTCAGAGAAACAAAGCCTGATGCCTGTTCAGCATTCTGCTTGGTCATGTATGCTCGCGTGTCACTTGCTCCTTGGTGTACTTAGAAGCAGCTTATCAGGTAAGCCTTTTGCAACCAGACCCAAAGCCTGATGCACTTATGAGTTGAGCATTCCCTCCTATGCAGCCACTGACCATTGTTTATGCTCGCTAAAGAGCTGAAAATCAATCTGCCCTTGTTTTGCTGCCAGTTTATTGTTTGGCACAAATAGTCATTTACGGCATGACTGAAAGGTTTGGGCCAACTCCAGTAGTTGGCCAGAAGGTGGTTCATTGTTCTGTGGATTGAATGACCAGACGACTGGGATTTGAACCCTTGGTTCCCAGCTGTAGAAGGCTTGTACATTTTACCACAGCACCATAACTATACACATATAGGAATAATCATTGGCTCAAACTCTGGTTTATTATTTTATTTTAACCATTGTTCCTGCCTTGGACCACTTTTCATAGATACCAACCACTACAGACCGCTAACACTCCACAAGAGCTGCAGTCTTGGAGATGCTCTGATTCGGTAACAATCTGGTCCACGTGAAACTCTTATGCCGTTTTAACTGCTCCTGACATCAACTCAGGATGAAATGGTGACTTGCAGTAAAACATAGCCCACCTACTAAGGTGCCTTGATAGACATAATAAGTCTGTTTGGTTTACAAAGAACCACAAATTATTTCCTGATGATAATCTAGACTCATAACAGCAGGTTAGAAGCCTGTCAGAGGTCATTTAAAGGAGTTTCAGAATGACTTGAAAGCAGCAAGTATAACAGCTATGCAAAGAGAACCGAAAATTAAAATCCTATGGCTCCATTTAAACAAAAATAAAGAAGCCAGTTTGGACATTTCTGGTAAATCTAGCTCCCAGTGGAAAAGCTTCAAACTTTCTTGGATTTATTAAAGATAAAACATTTTCACAGACTGTACAGTGGATGTTTCTGTATTAATACTTAAGTCTGAAGATGTGATGGCATATTTATGTTCAGAAATCCAACCGGATGTTCCTCTTTGGCAACCAGATCTAACATTACAGAGCAAAAGCGGGTGTACCGGTCACGTTTTAATCATGATGACAAGGATCCAACCGGGGATTCATCAGATTAGGAACGTTTCCAGATGGCTGCTGGATTATGGTATCAAGAAGCAAACAAGTTAGAAGGGAAATCCATCCTGAGGTTCCTCTTTGCTCTACCTTCATGTCTTATCTGTGTGTATCATATTCTGTTAGTCGGCTAATGGATGAACGTTGAACAAATATCTTGAAACCGCTATTAATATGCAAATTCTCTAAAACCTGCTCCTGCACCTGGTTGCTCTCACAGAGGAACCTGCCTCGAGTTTTTCTGGGTATCCAGGCTTCCTAAATAAATAGACTGGATCCCTTCTAATAGCCCCTAGGCTTTAGAAGTCTGTTGCGTGACTGTGTAGGCTTATTATGGGTTTTCCCATCCAGCTTTCAGGTGGCACGGTGATTAATTGTGTAGCACCGTCGCCTCACAGCAAGGAGGCCCTGGGTGGGGCGATCTAGGTCCTTTCTGTGCAGAGTTTGCATGTTCTCGTGTGGGTTTCCTCACACAGTCCTAAGACCAGGTTTACCGGAGATGCTTAATTGTCTATTATGGCGCCGCATCCAGGGTGTGACCACTTACCTTGTGCCCGTTGAAGAGCTGGGATAGGCTCCAGCACCCCTACATACCCTGATTAGGAAAATGGATTACAGAAAATGAACTGAACCATCTAGCTTTCTTTCACTTACCTAAACCATGCAGGAGATACATAAGTACGCATGTAAGTGTCCAGTACTCAAATGTTTTATTTTGTGCCTAGTTTTGTCTGAGTGGCCCACATTCGTCTACAATTTGACCTTTCACCTATGATGCGCATATATCACATATTTGTGGCTCTTAGTGATCATAATGTTGCCAGAGTGCGGCCCATCGGTCATAAAACAATTTTTGGATAAAAACATCTGTTAAATGCTGATAATGCAATTGAGACATGATATGGATGTTTGCAAAACATGGGCTCATGAACAGACTAC
>JAYDZF010446432.1:0-14172 GCA_034509105.1 Microcambeva barbata
CTAGCAGAGCCGGGATTTGAACCGCCAATCTCTGGTTGATAGTCCAAAGCTCTACCCACTAGGCTACCACCGTCCAGCATTGTTTGCAATTTAAAAGGCTTTTGATTTCCAGTACAGAATTTTTGTGACTCATTTTCACATTTGTTGTTGTTTTATATCACAAAATCCAAGTTCAAAAGAGACTTTTGGAAACTTGGATGTGAAAGCACATATCGTTCATGCAAACAATGCTGCTCCTGATAGATGAGACAGGAACCTGGAGTGTTTGATTTTGGCCCATTCCTCCACACAGATCTTCTCCAGATCAGCAAGGAGTTTGAGCTCCCTCCAAAGATTTTCTATAGGGTTTAGGTCTAGAGACTGGCTAGGCCACTCCAGAACCTTGATATGCTTCTTAGGAAGCCACTACTTGGTTATCCTGGCTGTGCTTTAAGGAGGGAAGTAGGGAAGGAGGTTGTTCCCCAAAATCTTGCAATACATGGCCCCGGTCATCCTTTCCTTAATACAGTGCAGTCGTCCTGTCCCATGTGCCAGCAAAGCACCCCCAAAGCATGATGCTTCCACCCCCATGCTTCACAGTAGGGATGGTGTTTTGGGGTGGTACTCATCATTCTTTGTCCTCCAAACACGGCGAGTGGAATTAATAACAAAAAGTTCTATTTTGGTCTCATTTGACCACAGAACTTTGTCTTATGACTCCTCTGGATCATCCAAATGGTCATGGGCAAACTTAGCACAGGCCTGGACATGTGCTGATTTAAGCAGGGGAACCTTCCATGCCATGCATGACTTTAAACTATGACATCGTAGTGTATTACCCACAGTAACCTTGGAAACAGTGGTGCCAGCGCTCTGGTCATTGACCTTCTCCTCCCGTGTAGTTATGGGCTGATTCCTCACCTTTCTTAGGATCACTGACATGCCACGAGGTGAGATCTTGCATGGAGCCCCAGTCCAGTGTTTAGCTTCTTCCATTTTCTAATAATTGCTCCAACAGTTAATCTTTTTTTTCACCAAGCTGCTTGCCAATTGTCCTGTAGCCCTTTCCAGCCTTGTGGAGGTCTACAATTTTGTCTCTGGTGTCTTTGGACAGTTCTTTGGTCTTAGCCAAGTTAGTAGTTGGAGTCTCACTGATTATGTGGGGTGGACTGGTGTCTTGATGCAGCTAATGACCGTAGACAGGTGCTGCTAATTTAGAATAATAAGTGGAGTAGACTTGGACTTTTTAGAGGCAGGCCAACAGGTCTTTGAGGGCCAGAATTTTTGCTGATTGGCAGGTGTTTAAACACTTATTTGCAGCAGTAACACACAAATAAATTATTAATAAATCCTACATTGTGATTTCCGGATTTTTTTTAGATTATGTCTCTCACAGTTGGAGTTCAAATACTTATTTTCCTCACTGTCAATCCTGTCTATTTAAAATATCCTCCAGTCCACCCATGAAGAATTGGGGTCCCTGTTGAGGTTCCTCTCAAGGTTTCTCCCTGTATTTTTAAATAGTTTTTCCATGCCCAACAGTAGTTTTCTGTTTGGTGGTCCAAACTCTGTAAAGCTGCTTTGTCCCCATATTTATTGTAGAAAGCGCTATACAAGCAAATTGATTTGACTTGAATATGTAAAAAAGTGAAGTAATTTGTGTTTTAAATTCTTAATAAATAGAGTTTGAAAAAGTGCTGACTTTGATTTGTATTATTTCTTACATAACAAATCTGCTTCCAAAGCAGGCTGCTTGGAACTAATTAATCTGATACTGCTCTAATAAAAATTCTGTTTACTGTTGGTACTTACACTGTGATCAGAGGTGTTTTTTATAGAAGGATGAAGAACTGGACTTATATTATTTGTTTTTGGAAGGCCTTCGAATTGAAAACTTATCTCATTAATTAGTGGGTTAAGAGCATCTTTAGG
This sequence comes from Microcambeva barbata, assembly GCA_034509105.1. Lineage (NCBI taxonomy): Eukaryota > Metazoa > Chordata > Actinopteri > Siluriformes > Trichomycteridae > Microcambeva > Microcambeva barbata. The sequence goes on from JAYDZF010446432.1 coordinate 1,912, forward strand.
ACATGCCTGTATGAAACAAAGAATAAAATAAATAAAAATTCATAAAAGTTAATCATAATTTTAATTTCTTAGAACTTACCTCTATAAAGAAATCATATGATATGCAATTCTTTTGAAGACTTATGTTTAATGTGCCAGACTGGTAATTTTGTTTGGCAGAAAAAAAAGCCCGATAGCTCTGTCGTTTAGCATCAAGTTTTAGTGTGAATTGGAGGTTAGCGTATAAACCTAAAAAATACAAAACAACAAAATTATTTACTATAGGGATATGCAGATATAGTGCTGTATATAGTGTATGGAATCGGTGGTCTTAATGATATTTCCTAAAAAAAATTAAATACAATAACAATACTGCTCACAAATTACTTAATAGGAAGCTATAACATCCAAAGTGTGTTAGAAATGGAATGTGGCTAATGTGGCTAGGTTATAAAATAGTTTGTTTAATAAAGATATTGTTTATATCGTTTATAGTTTGTTTAATAAAGATACTGTTTAAAAATATTGTTTTTTAAAATCTCTGCATGTGTTCTGCTTTGCCCATGATTCGTGACAGAATGTGCTCTTTCTCAGGACATAGTGGGAAACAGGTGTGAATAAGGTGGCTCTTATTTAAGGGTGAAGCCAGCACATGCTGTACATGCATTTCTCCTGAGAAAGCCTGAGATATATGGGTCGTTCAAGACATTGTTGAGAAGAACAGCAAACATTGATTAACAAGTTGATTGTAGAGGGTCAAACTTATAAAGAAGTGCAGACAATAATTGGCTGTTTAGCAAAAATGACCTCCAATGCCAGAGAGACGTGGAAAAACGCAAGACCTCCATTCGAATGGATCAAAGAATAGCCAGAATGGCAAAGGCTCAGCCAATGATCAGCTCCAGGATTATCAAAGACAGTCTAACGTTACCTGTGAGTACTGTGACAGTTAGAAGGCACCTGTGTGAAGCTAACCTATTAGCAAGAAATGAAAGTAGACAGTTTGTCAGACGACCCCCAAACTCTAAATTCAAGCCACAGTTCACTCTGAAGACAGTGAAGCATGGCGGTGCAAGCATCATGATATGGGCATGTTTCTCTTGCTATTGTTCTGGGCCTTTTTACCGCATACCAGAGATCATGGACCAGTTTGCATATATCGGAACACTTGAATAGGTCATGTTGCCTTATGGTGAAGAGGAAATGCCCTAGAAAGGAGTGTTTCAACAAGACAATGACCCTAAACACACCAGTAAACGAACAAAACCTTGGTTCCATTCCAACAAAATTGAGGTTATGGAGTGGCCTGCTTAATCCCTGGACCTTAATCCGATAGAAAACTTGTAAAGTGACATCAAAGATGCCATTTCTGAGGCAAAAACCAGAAATGCAAATGAATTGTGGGATGTAGTCAAAGCATCCTGGGCTGGAAAACCAGTTCACAGGTGCCAGAAGTTGGTTGACTCATGCAACACATGTGAAGCAGTTCTAAAGAACTGTGGTTATTCAACTAAATATGCTCAATCCTAAAAAAAAGAGTACATATTTTGAGTTTGTAAAGATAAATGCAGACACTGTTATTTTTTTGAACAGCTCAATGTTCATTTTTTGTTATTTTCTGTAAAGTAGTTAAAAATTATATTATATATACATTTCTCTTCAGGTTTTGATTTGGAAAACAGTATGCAATGTTCCCAATGCATGGAAATCAAACCCACAATAAAGATTTTGTGCTTAACTAGTGTTTGTACACACACTGCTATTATTGTATGTATGTATGTATGAGTTTGGTTCGGTGTTTAATTTGTTTGTTTAATAAAAGTATCTTTTTTACATCTCTGCATGTGTGTCTGCCCTTACTTGTCTGGTTGTGACAAACCTGTTTTAACAGTCGCCGAAGACATGGTGAAGCACACTTGCACGTTGCTTTTCAAGAGGTTATTGCAATCATCAGTGTTGGGAATTTTTGATGGGTTAAAGGTTACAGAAGTTGTCAAGTAAACGATGGGTCTGGACCTGAATTTTTCAATGCATACATACACACAAAAATTATCAGTGACTTATAAAAATACATCCAGGGCATAATACATGAAATTGGGAACTATATAAGTAAATACTTTAAACATTGAGTACACAGTGAGAAAAAAGATCTGACGTCAATGACATTCTTAGAGATTGGTGCTGGAGAGTTACTTAAAGGCCACTGATTCCCCAAACTACCACTTTTGTGCCAACAGGTTCTGCATTTAATGTGTATATTAGTTGCAGGTGAGTGGAGTACTGATCAGAGTGGGTAGATTTACTATGTCGTACAATATCACAGACTTTGCTCACAATTCCTCATACATTATCATGCATTAAATATAACATTAAATGCAACAACTTAATAATTAAAATAATAATAATATGGGTGGGTTTAATATATTTACAACAGAAAAAATAAAACTCCAGACCTTAAAAGTATGACTGCTCCTTTAGTGCCAATTGCCAGATCTGGCAGCTTGTCGTTACTGTGGTCAAGAGCAGACTGACTCAGTGAAAAACCAAAGAAGCGTAGGCCTGGGTTTACAGATGAACCACTGATTCTCTTTAATATGAAAGGGAAAAATACAATCACTTGGGTACAATAAACATGAAAACAAATTCTATGTTGGCTGGTCAGGTCTGGGTCACAGTAAACTAAAATCGTTCTGTAGCTGCAGCTGTGATAGTTCAGAGTGTGTGGGCTGTCCCCAGTGGACATAAATAGTGACCATTGTTTTATAAATGTTTTTCTTACATTAAACATTCTCTCACCTGTGAGAAGATGGGGTTGATGTCATCTTCTCTTCCATTAAAAACATAGATGCTGCCCTGGCCATTGTCCTCTAGTGGTGCTCCGACAACCACATCAAAATAACCATCACTATTTAGATCTGCTGGGCTTGCCAGCGTCAAACCGAACCGGCCCCTCTTTCCTGGCATTCCTTTAAGTGTCTGGGTGTGTTCAACCTTTATGGACAATATAAAAAAGTTGAGTACCAATTCCTTGGTTCTTTGCTATGGAGAGTTATCTTTATTTACACTTTTAGCGAAAATGCTGTGGGCAAGAATACACTGCTGAGTCGATGAAGCCCTGCCATGGAATTATGACTTGTCTGAGATATTCCAGCTTTTCGTATTCAGTACCCCTTATCAAGATCGATGAAAATGAATGGACAGTTAATTTATGTTTATTTATGAACTAATATTTTTATAATTTACTCTCAAAAAGTTAGGGATATTTGGTTTTCGCCAGAAAATGTTATGTTAAGTAGAAGGTGATCTCAAACAATTTATTGAAAAAAGCCAATAACAGTGGTGGGTATACCCCAACAAAAACTGTCAATGTCTCAATTGTTTTGTCGTGTGCCCTTGAGGATGAATTATAGCTTGACAATGTCGTCTCATACTGTTCACAAGTCGACATTTTCTGCTGAGGCATGGCATCCCACTCTTCTTGAAGAATGGCTTTCAAGTCATTGATGTTCTGGGGTACAAAGTTACAAGCCTCTACACTGCGACTCAGCTGATTTGGTTTTCTATGGGACTCCGGTCTGGAGAAAGTGCAAGCCTCTCCATTTGAGGTACCCCAATCTCCAGCAGTCGTTTGCACGTCTGTGCCTAGTGGTGTGGTCAGGTAACTTTGCAGGTCATCTAGCACACAGACCACGCTGATGTGAATGGTTTTGAATGGTCTGATGTGACACTTGGGTGCCTCTCACCTTGCATACATTCATCATCTAGTTTTACATGGCACTGTTCACAATGAAGCGGTCATCAGTGTAAGGATATATCAAAATGTAAGCAGCATGATGAGCAAATTCAAACCAGGATACTGGTCAATTCTTGGATTTGTTCATCACCTGAATTTTGCTTTTAAGTTCTTTGTTAGAGAACAGCAAGTTGTGCAAAAAGTACAAAGTAAAAAAACATTGAACAGTCGGACATGCTCATTCAAAAGTGTAGAGAGGATCACAATAGTGCATTTCCTGATAATCCTGTAATTTCTATCAAAAGCCAAATAACCCTAACTTTTTGTGAGGTTGGCAGTGAAGTGTGTGGGTCTACTTTGTTTTTCTATTTACCTGGTGCAAAAATGTATAGATGAAGACTTTCCCTTCCTGGTCATTCTTGTGATACAGTGGAGCTGAAACTAAAAGAAGGTCATCATAGCCATCCGATTCTAGGTCCACCGTGCACACTTCAGCTCCGAAGTAAGCACCGATCTGTGGCTAAAAGCAGAGGTGATTTTTATTATCACATCGGTGACAATTTTCATTTTAACTAATGTATTTATCTGACTAATATACTATTACTAATTCCTTAGGATTTAATCTAATTTTGCTTCTGGAGAAAGTTATATATTTACTTTTAGTTTAATGCTTTTAAAATTACACACAAAAGAGAAAAGTACCTCTGGGGAATCCTTTGAATAGTTATATCCAGTTGTAAGTGAAGACAAAATAATTTGTCCCTTGTGCTCTGCTCTCGGAGCTCCCAGGATGACATAGGGTTCACTAACTGTTCTTGCAACAGTCATAGAATAACCTGCCAATGTAATGCTCACGGTCAGGACATTATTTGACATTGCATGTTTAGATAGCTCATTCCTAATGCAAAACCTAGCATCATGTTACAATTCCAAAGTTTGAATATCAGTTGTGCTATAGTCTAACTGAGCCTAGCCATAGGGAGAGGGATGCCTCAATAAGGCATTAAGTATAACAATTGATTTAGTTCCGTTCATTCTCTTTAATCCCTCATCCTAATTAGGGTCGAGGAGGGGTGCTGGATCCTATCTTAGCTCTTAAGGCACATGCTAACATCCTGAATAAGGTGCCAGTACATCACAGGTACCTACAGGACAATTCAGTGTCTCCAATCAACCTGGTGGCATGTCTTTGGACTGTGGGAGGTAACCTGAGTACACAGAGGAAACCCATGCAAACACGGGGAGAACATGCAAACTCTGCACAGAAAGGACCTAGATCACCCAACCTGAGGATCGAACCCTTCTTGCTGTGAGACGACAGTGCTACCAACTAAGCCACCGTGCCGTTAAAATTGGTACACTGTAAAAAGTGAAACACTTCTGTCATTCAATTTTAATGTTTTTATTATTATTAAAATAGTTGAAAAATATTAGTTTGCTTCTTTGAATTCAGCTTCTTAAGTTATATCAGTTTGACACTGTTTCTGGATATTGATGTGGTGTAAAATGTCAGATTTACTGTGCAAATAAAAACAAACACAGACTTAATTTCATCAGCTACGTCCAGATAACTCCTTCAGGGAAAAGAGCTGAACTGTTACTGGTAAGAAAAAAAAATGTATTTTACGTAATTTAAAGTAATTTTAGTATATATGCTGTTAGTTACACCTTCACAACTTTTGTCATTACTGTTTAAAAGCATAATTACAGCTAAATTATCTATATTAAATGCTAAATGTTTTCACAAGCTAATGTTATTTTTGATCAAGCTACATGTTTATTTAACCATTTAATTATGAATATGGCGTTTACAGCTCTGTAAATTTGAATATTTTTTGCAATGTAAATCAATTATTTGCTAGTTATGAGGGTAGATTTCCACCTTTGCCTACATGAATTGAGTGCACAAGTTGTGGAAATGTAAATGTGACATTTTTTTTGTATTATATTCAGGAAAATGTGTGTGAGGGGCTGGATCAGGCAATCATGGCAATACTGTTGCTTGGTTTCATGCATACACACTCAACCTAAAGTATCCTAAAATGCAATTCACATTTAAACTGGACTAGTGGTTTTAACATTGATTTCTTTGCATAACATTGTCAACCCTTTGAGTCAAATAAATGTTCAATGTGTTCAATAACTTCAGTTTAATCCAATGTTTTTACAGTGCACCAGGGAATTTCAATAATATAAAGGGGCTTCTTTTTATTTTATTTAAAATGGGTGTAAAATAGTGATGAATATGGACACATTCTTACCAGAATAACTGTCAATTTTGCCGCCTTCGTTAAATGTATTTTCATACTGGTATCCACCCTTCCACTGATATGCTCCAACTGCACTCATAATTATGCTATACTGAAAATAAAATATACTGACAAGTATCAGGTATTTTGGTTTGGTTATTATTATGTATTATGGTAATACAAAATTAAAAAAAAATGAATGGTGTGAATTAAGTATTTTTGGCTGCTAGAAATTTAGGGATTTTGCACAACAGCATTGATAGTCTGAACTCTCTAGTTAAAATATCTGCATTGATAGTTGGCTGGGCACCACTGTAGCCACTAGAATAAATACTATAACAAATCAATTATGTGAAACATGGTCCATTGTGGTGAACCCTATTGAAACAGGCAAAGGAATTTGGGGGTTGGAACTGCACTGTTTTTTGCATCCTGGTTGCTATTGTGACGCCCAATCGGTGGCAATGCATGTTTCGAGCCAGGGAGTTCAGACTTTTGGCATTGTTGCATTGGTGTGCTAGTAAAAACTACAGTTCATAAAATCAGTCTCTAGTGGAAAATGTGTGGACATGGGAAGAAATTCTAAACCCCACACAGAAAGAACCTGAACTGCTTCAGGACTTTTCTTTTCTGAAGTGATAATGTGACTTATCATGCCGCCCACTTGACACGAAAAAAGACCCAACATAGGTTAACAGTGAAACCATGGCTGCCTGGTATATACATGTCAATTTGACGTTTTATTTTGAACAACAAGAATAAAATGTTTTTAAACCTACATCTGGAGCAAAGCCGGCACTGAAGCCATCTTGAGCAAATTCCAGCTTAGCGGATTCACCAGTCTGTGTTCCTAACAATAAAACAATTGAAAACAGGTTATTTCTAAACAAAAAAAGCAGCAATTGCAGTAAAATAAATGTAAACATACCCTCAATTGCAATAATATTGGCATGTAGAGTCTGTTGAATCTCTTTTAACACACTAAAGTCCTTCACTTGGAATACATATTTATTGGATGGCTTTGAAGCAATAGTGTTTAACTCTCGCAGTGCACTTGGTGAGTTAAATGCTGCACCAACCTACAGTACAGTAAAGCACAAGCTCCAGCTCAGATGTGTACAATAGATTTGTGAAATTTAATACCAAATTTAACACAAATATAATACCAAATTAAAGTTTATATAGTAGTACAAAAGCTAGGAAAATAATAAATTAACAAAACACACTTCTGTACTTTTATTTGTAGCTTATTATTTATTTTTATGTTCAGAGGATCATTTCCTTACCCCAACAGCATAACGGATGATATTATTACTCTCTGCATTCATAGAAGCCTGAATTAAAGAATTAACCCCTGTAGTTGATTCACCATCTGTGATCACCACCAAGACTCTGTTAGCATTTGGTCTGGCTGATCTTATAAATAATTCATTGCTGAGAAAAACAACAAACAAACAAGTTATGTATATATATATATATATATATATATATAATTATATAGGTAGATTCTCAATTAAAAATCTGTAATAATACATACACGACTTTATTGATAGCATTGGCAGTATAGGTCCAACCTCCTTGTTGGGAGATTGTTGCTAACTTAGTGATGTCTGAAGACCAACCAATGTGTATTACACAGTTGGTTGAATATTGTGCAACAGCAAACTAAAGGTAAAGTTAAAGAAACCATAATATTATCCATGTCTGTAAAGAATATGTAAATAATACACACGTGGATATTTAACTCACAACATTTATTATTTTATTAACTAAATAATAATGAAATAATAAGTAGATAGCTCTATTATTACTAGTTAGTATTACTAGTAACATTACATCCACTCAAGATACATTAGAGCAAAAACTATTAAATTACACAAATACAGTGGTACTGTAACTTGTAACGTCCTTAAACATGAATTATTTAAACATTTTACCTTTAAACTCATAGTTGACCTAAAATCCATGCTTAGTCTTTGATTTTGAAGAATGTATTTAATTTCAAATGAACAATGAACTGCTGGTTTGTTCAGTGTACAGATGGTGTGCTGAAACATCATCAAAGTGTCATGCTTCCTGACGGATCTACAGACTTATCGGATTCCAATACCCATAGTGCCCCAGTCAGTCCTGTTACTCAATTAATCCTAGAGTGAGCGCTAGATCTGATTCACCTCTGTACTAATCACTTTCTGTAGAAATACAGAACTTTTACGGCAAAGTTATGCCTCTGTTCTTCAGCTGCCTACCCAGCATTTAATTAATCATTGCATGCTTCTACTTAATATTCAGTTAAATGTTTAGGGCTGTGTTTTATGTACATTTTGCACACCCTGGAGTATCAGTCACATGGAATACTTTCATACAGTGTGAGCACATAAATAGTAGGACCTGGCTGCATAAGATCAAGATTCAAATGTGCAGCGTGATCTGTAACCAAAGAAATGGATTTCCAAAATTCCACAATGTATGCCCAGCTAAAAACATTTTAGTTCTACTTCCAATTCTTTTCTCCCCAATTTTTGATCCAGTCCATTTCCCGACTGCATTACACTTCCTCTGACGTGGACCTAGCCCTGACTAAGAAACTCCCCGTTTGACAAGTGCACAGCAGCCAAGAGTGACTGATCACTTTGTCCTTTGTCTCGGTGCAGGTGCCATCAAAGTTTTATTTAATATTTCTTTCAAAATACAATGTGGCAAAGGTTTAATTGGTTTATTGAGTTAGTAGTCCTCAGTCTTGTCATGGTTTCTTTGAGACATTTAACCTTTGCTACAGTAAGGCAAGCACAATAGAGTAAGACATACCTGAAAATTCTTCTCCTTTAATCCATCAACAAGCGCTTGAACAAAGTTCTTCATTGTAATAAAATCTGAATATGATACGCTGCCAGAGCCATCCAACAAAAAAGCAATATCTGTCTTTTGAGGACACTCTAACAGTAATGACAGAGAAAAAGTGTTATAGAATTATTGTAGTGGAAAACAAATGTAACTGTGATGATTGTAAGCTGTGCTTATAAATTACCTCTGAGTCTACTTGGCATCCATTCTGATTGTTTGGTGTTGGGTATAATGGTTGAGCACATGCCGTTGTACATGGTTAATCCTTCACAGGTCTTGGGAATTGTTGGGCCACAGACCTAAAGAAAAAGGCATGCAATTAGGTTACAGTAGATTTGTTACAATTTTTCAGTTTTTACATTTCTTAATGAAATACAAAACTTTAACAGAATTAAAAGCAACCCACTACTATCTCTGAAGAGCCTGTCTTTTTTGTCATTGACAGACCAAGGGACATATTGATGGCTTCTTGGGGTACTGTGACAGCAATTAAAATTTAGACACAGAAAATGTGGTTATATTTTACAACACGTATTAAACATCACAGTTGTTATTTATAAACATTTTAAGTCTTTTTACCATTGATTTTTAGTTCAGAACAAGAACCTGCCACCTTACAGTCGTACAGTTGTCCTCTATTATTTTGTCTTTGTATTAATGGATCACTCACAATCAAACTGAAAAGAGAAAATATTATGTCAGCCACATAAAATTATTTATATCTACAATTTATATCTTGAACACCAAGCCCCAGGTATTGGAGATTATTTTCCCCAAAATTATGTTTGTGCTTGAGTTCTGTTGATTTGTTTTGGTTTGGTTGGGTTGTAATTCTGTCTGCCTGTCATTTGTCTGTCTAAGGAAAAGGTTCCTTCGCCTTGTTTAACTTTGTTCGTTCTGTATTGCTGATTATTTCTGTTTAGTTTCATCAATCTAAACAGTATGGCCGGGTTTAGATGTTTATTCTTTTTTCTCCGATTTCTTGTTTTAAAAGAACTGATGATTGAGGTACTACAACAGAGTAATGTTTGAGTAGTTCCGGTCAGTTTGGAACAAATCCACCTCTCAGATTTGCTAAAAAACCAACAGGTTTTTATTGTATTATTATTTGTGGAGTGCAAATTGTAAATTATTTGCTAATGGTTTTCTACCTGTTCAAATTAAAGGCATTTTTTTTAAAGTTTGAGGTAAAATGGGGGAAATAATTTTCTCTTACCTAGATGCATCGCTTTGTATCACTTTGTATCCGAACCCTGTGTTTTGGTTTTGGCTGAAGTGCTTCCATGCCTTTGCATCAATGTTAAAACTTACCACAAACTGTAATGCTATAAAATAAGACCAAAACACATACTATTAAAATATATAAATGTAGCAAAACTAGCAACACATTTTATCAGCATCAAGTTTTACATACACTAAGGTTCAATTCAAAGCCCCAGTAACATTTTCAAACCTTTGGTATTTCCGTTTATATATATAAATATATATAAATGAGATGAGTTGTCCTGTTTACACTGTTACCTTATTTAAACTGGGTATTCTCTACTCGGAGAGAGAGAGAGAGAGTCAGAGAAATGGTAAGTTAGAGATTTCTTTTAAGGAAGTGGTCAACATTTTAACCCAAGTGAGGAGAATGTCTGAACTGAATAGACCCCACATTAACGCTAGTCTGTAAATTTAAATGAATTGATACTGGTGACTATAACACCATAAAGTCAGGTAAATAAACTTTTTCCAGCAATGTGTAATTATTCGATCTTTCAATGCCCTGTAATAAGTAGCCGCTGGCAACTGACCTTAACACTAATCCCCACTACCTCCCCACTACTTATAACTTCACTTCTTATTGCATATTGGGAATATTATAATTAAAAGTGTATGTGTTTTACACCATGTTATAAAATAAAGTTTTAGCAGTTTCTAATTAATTGTATCATATAACTTGATTGTATTTGTAAATGTCTTTAAATGTTAAAATCCAGATTTTAAAAATCCAAGTCTTGAAATGTGCAATAAAGTTGGGTTTTTTATATCTAAACAGTTGTATATGTTGCTTAAATGTCAAAACCGTCTTAATATTGTGTTCCCTCTTTTGCATCATCGAGACTTGGCTGGCCTGACACTGGTTTCACTGTTCCTTCCTACTGACCATTGAAGACTAAGAACAACCCACAAAAGCTGCAGTTTTGGAGATGCATTCATGTAGCCATCATATTTAAAACCTTGTCAAACTCAAATACATACACTCGTTTTCCCTTCTTCTAACATCAACTTTGTGAATAAAATGTTCACTTGCTGCTTAATATATCCCACCCACTAAGAGGTTTTTTTCCCCTTCACCTGTCACTGGTTACTGCTTGTCGGAAAATAATACTGATGCATTACTGTTCATAATGAAAGAATTGATTATTTAGTTAGACAAAGACAGGTTCCTTAAAACTGCCTCTGTTAAGACCTTGCTACAAGATTTTCAGATCTGTCTTTGATTCATCGTGTGATTAAGCACTCTTGAACAGGTTTATACTTCATCCAAAATTTACTATGCTTACTTATTCATTTTTTGAGCTGTTATTCATGTTAATTTTCAAATCCTTAGTTTTTCAACCATGAAAAACATAAATATAGTGATCTATAAACAGCAATCATAAAAACAAGTAAATAAATAACTAGCTGTCTGAAATGGTCAATTTGTTTGGTCTTACCACAAATGAGAAGAAAGCAGAATTGAAAAATGAAGTCCATTCTCAGTGCAGTTGCCGATCTCACTGTGAATGATGCAGGAAGTGATTTTAAATTGTACACTTCTTAAGCACACAAAACAGGGGTGGAGATTCAACTTCCAAAGACATAGTTCCATTATGCAGAAACGAAGTGGCTAATGTTCAGCATTTTAACAACAATTTCTATGCATTTTTAAATTTTGGGCTGAGATGACACAACCCTTTAGTCTTGTAAAATTGTCTTTAGTCCGACTTGGCAAATAAATGAAACTTAAATGTCAGTATACAAATATAAAAATTATGAAAATTATGTGGAAAGCTATACTGATTGTTTTAGGATCAAGGCACCTCAGTAAGCAGACAGACTTGCTGTTGTACCCAGTCTGCCTTCTACACATTTTTACTTGTACTTGCAAAGCGCTCACACTCAATATTTTAAATTCAAAGCAAAACAAAAAATGTGATGTACGGCAAATGTATGATGTGTTTTGGTAGCCAGTCATTATGTCCCATACGAAAATGTAAAATATGACATATATGACCCTGTTTTAATAATGTATTTTTCAGATCTGTTTACTATAAAGTAATAGAGAATTATCGCATATATGTATCCACTGTATTTATGTAAAATGTTCATTTTGTATGGTAATATGTGGTGTGGGCGGCATGGTGGCTTAGTGGGTAGCACTGTCGCCTCACAGCGAGAAGGTCCTGGGTTCGATCCCCGGGTGGGGCG